>JAQNDB010000093.1:104491-144841 GCA_029204045.2 Tillandsia leiboldiana | reverse complement strand
TTTTGCAAAAGTGCTTATATTTTATGTACCAAAAATTAAGAGGGAATTAGGGCAGGGGCCTGTCAGCCTAGCCTACCGACAGGAGGGACCTAAGGGCTTAGGGTTTGTTGTGTGGGGACCAAATAGCATTTGTGGCAAAAGATATTTTGGTTTTTGAAAATTTTCAAAATAATTTCAAGTTGGCGAACTTCATCGTGGGTGGTTACACAGAGGCTTTTTGAAATTTCAAACTCCCAAGAGATATTCCTCATAACCCCGGGTACCGTGGAGGTCGTGGACACAACCCAAAGAGAGAATCCGAGAGAGAGAGTGAGGAGAAGAAGCTTGGAGCAATCTTGGATTGCAAGGTGGTTTCTGGAAGTTCTGGGGTGTTCCTCTGTGACTAGAAGAACATCGTTGGTGGTTGCCGTGGCCGAGCGAAGGAGGAGAAGAGAGACCCGGCTTCTTCCTTCTTCATCAACTCCGGCAAGGTAAGGCTCTCTAAACCGCTGGTTGTTTGCAACCCGAGACCACTAGCAGTAGACTCCCTTAGGTGTCTAGGAATGCTCCCTGCACAGCCCCGAGCGCCCATGCAACCTTGGTTGCCGGCGGGAGAAAACCCTCGCGGAAACCTAACATAGCTCCGCCGCGATATTTCTTACAACCAATGGAACCAAATTGGAATCCAAAATGATGGGAAGTTACTGTTAGACCTAAGGATCATCTCCACCAAATTTGGTGAGTTTGATCAAGCGGATCCATTGCAGATCAAAACCCTAGTTTTGGGAAATATTGATGTTCGGGCCGAGCTAAGTGCTCCCGGCGCCGGCGAGCCTTCCCACCGCCGGCCACCTAGCCGAGGAGCTTCCTGGGGGTGAGAAGAGTCCACCCACGTACTTGCATGGCACCCATGCGACTTGGTTGAGGTGCGGCCGAGATGGGCTTGAGGTGTGTTCGGGGTGGCGGTTGCCGACGTTCCGGCCGTTCTCCGGCAGGCCGGGGATGTGGACGAACAGCTTCCTGGGATCAAAGTAGATTCCATCCATGCTATTGCATGGGCTTCTTGCAGCCTTGGTGGAAATCCGCCATTAGAGGTGGAAGCTCCAAACCCGAGCTTACTCCGCCCCCTGCCTTCTCCGCCACGTCCTCGCCGTCGTGTTTTGGTCCAGAAGTGTTAGTAGTGATGAAGGGCACCTAATGGTGCCGTTGTTGGGGGCTCAGAGACCAGAGATGGAAAATTTCCATTTCGGGTCATCTTCTTCATCATCCCCAACATTGCCCGCGGCTAACCGTGTGTGCAAGCTTGAGTCCAAGATGATGGAAAGGGCTCTTGCATCTTTGAGAATCATTTCCATCCAAGTCACAGGCACCCAGGTCACTCTGTTGCAGAAAACAACTTGAAACTTGTTAATTGTTATGTTGTCAAAGTAATGCATGCTAACTGTTTGTGTTAATGCCACAAAGAAGAAAAATGATGTAATTAGCTTTCGATTTGAATATAAAAGATGCTCCAAATAACCCCCTGAGCTTGATGCTCATTTCAGATCAAACAGGATCTGTGTGGACTGAGGTTTGGAGCATTGTATGCAGTGTTAGTGGACTAGGTGTTGATCTGATTGATCCAGCAACTGCTGGGCTGCAAATGAAGCAAGCCCCAGGGTTGTTAGGTTGCTGTGAACTTAACTCTAAAGCAGAATTTGAATTGGATTATTAAAAGTTAAGTTATAGGTTAACCAACCCTTAAAAGAATAGTTTAGCCCAAACACTATTCCGAGCTGTTTGCGAAGCCGCGACAGTGAGCTCCTGGCTAATTTGGGGTCACTGGACGCGATGCTCTTGTTAAATTTAGGTTTTGATGTTCCGGAGAAACAAAAATGCAATTAGGCTATGTTAGAATGGGTATTCTATGGCCCGAAGTTTTCCTCGGGCTTCGTGCTGCCGCAAATGTGTGAGCACGGTGTTCAGCAAGTTAAAAGTCACCTGCTGGAAGTGACGGATCGTGAAAATGAGTTTCCAGTTGAAAGAACGAGCGAAAACAGTGTTCAAACGACACTAATAGTGCGATTTTCGGAAACTCTGGGGGTCTGAATGCAAAGTGGCAATGAGTACTGTTTAGAACAGTGTGTTGGTCTAAGTGTCGTTGTCAAACACTGATGTTTAAGTAGTTTGAGGGTTCGAGTTTGATCTGGGTTTAAGTAGGGTTTAGTGTGTTTGAGTTTCCCTGATCAGAATTCTTGATTCAGGTTGGCACAGTTTTCGGGCTTTCTGTTGGAGTCGAAAGTCGCCGGCAAATCGTCAGGTGGGTTTATCTTCGGTCCGGGCTTATCATTTTGGCCCTCTGGGGTACAGTATTAGTTGGACCCCTGTTTTTGAAGCTTAGTTCTACTTTGAGCTTATCCTTTCTTTGAATGCGTTACGCCTGATTGATGATCTCTATGTATCCGTTGCAAAGTATTTTTGATTCTAGTTGTTGCTTTCATATTTCATATCCTTATTCTGGACATTGCCATGCCTGTTGATTAGCATTAGATGTTTAGCCTGTTTATCCGTTGATCTTTCGATACCCTGCTAGACACATAGTTTTAATTAAATTACGTTTTACCGAACATCGTTGGGTCGCCTGAGTCTGTTCTTGTTTGATTGGACAAAGGCATTGCTCTTCGAGGTTTGGATCTAAACCTGTTTTTAAAATGATTCTTTCAAAAATGTGTGTTTAGTAGTGTATGGTTGGTTTGTTTGCTAGATTATAATCAGTTGTTTCCTAAGTACCCTGACTTGATTTCTGGATGATGTCATATCTGTCTATCAACATTGTTGATTCATATTTCATAGTTGCTGTTGTTGATATTGCATATGGTTGAGATTTGTTGTTGATTCTGCATTGAGTTGAGATGTTGATATCACTGTTGCATCCCAGATGGGATTGTTCTGGCTTTTTGCCGATTACCCGGTCTGTAGACCGAGAGCTTGAGCATTCGCATTGATCGCCCGCATCGCTGTACTTCACGAACATATCCGAGGTCGCTCCTCGTGTGCTTTGTTCTTTGCCGGTAAAGTGGTCTGTTGAAAGGCCCGTGACTCCCAATGGGAGAATGTCAGCTAGGTTGGTGCTAGTTTGGGCAAATTCCCTGAGGTCTTGTAGACCAATATGGTGGCTTATGATTGGGTGATTTTATTATTCATCTGTTGATGCATATGTTGTTGATTAACGCCTGTTTTTAACCTATTTCATTGAGTTCCTGATTTAATTTCCTGTTATTAGCCTATGCATGATTTAGTATCTCCTTGATGATCTTAAATACAGTTTCAAGATTATATCTGATTATTCTAACCCCTGATTATTACTATCCTCTAGTATTGTATACCAGTAGGTACGATCTGCTATTTCTCGGCTCGTCGTGCCCACTGGGATACACTCCGGTGTGTCTCACACCCTCGGGTGACTGTTTTCAGGTCGAGCGGGTGTTGGGATGTCGGGACGAATCGGCGAGGCATAGATATAGAGGTTGACCCTGAACAGACGAAAAGTTATGTAATAGATGTTTGAGAGAAAGGAAATTGTATATCAGTGGTATAATTGTAAAGATAGTTGTAAAGTTTAATTGTAATAATGTTAAGTGTAGTACGTAGTAGTACTCTGATGTTGTTGCCAAGCTAGCCGTGCATATATAGAAAAGGCTCAATCCCAAAGGGGGTTGGGACTCTTCTATATATGTGGCGGTCTGTTGCGCCCTGGCTAGGTTTTAAAACTCTGATTTGAAAAAAAAATAATAATAATAATAATAATAATAATTTTAGACACTGATTGCTGAACTCGGGGCGTGACAGATTAGATGGTATCAGAGCAATAGGAATACGATGCCTAGGTTTGGCTAGGAACAAACCCTAGGATGACTTGTGTTCGCGAGAGAGCGCTGGGTTTTGGCATAACGGTTTAGAGCTTAGGTGTGTTTTGTGTTCGCGTTTTGGGGATCAATATTGTTAGTGCAGGGTTAGCCGCGGTTATGGTTTCGACCGTGGGCCCGATGTTTCAGTGGAGCCAGAGGGCTCAGATCAGTTGCAGTCGTACATGTGGTTAAAGGATTGACCACCGTTCTTGCCGTAATTGTCTAACTGTTGGCACAGCAGCAGATGACTGCTAGTGCTGCACCAGCCCCACAGTTTGCCCAGAAGTTGAACAAATTGTTGATCCTTCAGTGTTCCCGTGTCATAATTCAGTGGCCTATGTGCCCGATGGTAAATCCTGAGTTGGGTAGGATTTAAATTTTGGCCTATGCGTAAATTCTAATAAGGTGTTGGTAAACATTAGAATATGGTTCTAGATTTTTGTGCATAGTCATGGTGGCATTCATGACCACAAGATGTAGTGATCCTTGGTAGAGGTTATGTCATCGGCATAGAGGCTGTGATGAGAGGTATGTGATGTACTTTCAGATATGAGTTGTGTCCCCAACTAGTTGTTGGCGACAGATCTAGGGTATTTCGCCTTTCTTTTGGTAAGCACGTTGGCTGCAGACAACGTACTATCGAAAGAACTGAGGAAATACTCTGCCCTGTAATGGGGAGTATCAGATTGGGTCTAAAAGAGTAGCCCGAGAGTTGCCGATATTTTGTGACTGATTGTCACTACTGCGAACCTGTTAGAGGCTTAATAGTCGCTTAGTTAAGTTTAAGCTTCGGGAACAAAACTTTTTTTTAAGTTGTAAGTTTCGGGGATGAAACTTCTTTTAAGTTGTAAGTGATGTAAGATTCGTGAAATTTAAATTCGAAACAAATGAAAGAAAAGAATGGAGTCAAGATGACTCAGAATTAGAAGAGCACAAATAGCGCAATTGACCTTTTTCTACTGGGTAAATTGCACAGTTTACGAGACAGAAATATTGCCTTTCAAATCCGAGCCAAATCTCGAAAATCCGAGATGACCATTGCGATCGTCTCGTCGAAACATGAAAGGTTCATATTCACTTGTCGACGATCGGACGGTCGGATCTTTCGTAAAACCGCGAAGAAGAAACGGATCCCACAACTTAAGTTGTGAATAGTTACCCCTATTTTAAATCCCCTCGCGATCACTAATGGCCAATTCACCATCTGGAAACCCAATATAGGGGTATGAGAGTCAAACCTAACTATTTTCGACAATCTGAGCGCGATGGCACTGACGGATTTCGTGTTTGGCGATCCGGGTGCATCGAAGTGCGTGCGCCAATCCGCGACCTAATAGAACATTATGGCCCGAGATTTTATTTATACACCATATTAGTCGAGTAAAGGCTTTACTTGACAGGTCTCGACGAGCCGGACGTCGTGGCGAAGTCTGTTTTTCGTTTCGACGATCCGTTTGTCTCGAAATGCGTGAAAAGCATTAAAAAGGGGGTAATTTTGCAAAAGTGCTTATATTTTATGTACCAAAAATTAAGAGAGAATTAGGGCAGGGGCCTGTCAGCCTAAGCTACCTACAGGAGGGACCTAAGGGCTTAGGGTTTGTTGTGTGGGGACCAAATAGCATTTGTGGCAAATATATTTTGTTTTTGAAAATTTTCAAAATAATTTCAAGTTGGCGACTTCATCGTGGGTGGTTACGCGAGGAGGGCTTTTGAAATTTCAAACTCCCAAGAGTATTCCTCATAACCCCGGGTACCGTGGAGGTCGTGGACACAACCCAAAGAGAGAATCCGAGAGAGAGAGTGAGGAGAAGAAGCTTGGAGCAATCTTGATCCATGGTGGTTTCTGGAGTTCTAGGGTGTTCCTCTGTGACTGGAAGAACATCTTGGTGGTTGCCGTGGCCGCACGAAGGAGGAGAAGAGAGACCGGCTTCTTCCTTCTTCATCAACTCCGGCAAGGTAAGGCTCTCTAAACCGCTGGTTGTTTGCACCCGAGACCACTAGCAGTAGACTCCTTAGGTGTCTAGGATGCTCCCTGCACAGCCCCGAGCGCCCATGCAACCTTGGTTGCCGGCGGGAGAAAACCCTCGCCGGAAACCTAACATAGCTCCGCCGCGATATTTCTTACAACCAATGAACCAAATTGGAATCCAAATGATGGGAAGTTACTGTTAGACCTAAGGATCATCTCCACCAAATTTGGTGGAGTTTGATCAAGCGGATCCATTGCAGATCAAAACCCTAGTTTTGGGAAATATTGATGTTCGGCCGAGCTAAGTGCTCCGGCGCCGGCGAGCCTTCCCACCGCCGGCCACCTAGCCGAGGAGCTTCCTGGGGGTGAGAAGAGACCACCCATGTACTTGCATGGCACCCATGCGACTTGGTTGAGGTGCGGCCGAGATGGGCTTGAGGTGGGTTCGGGGTGCGGTTGCCGACGTTCCGGCCGTCTCCGGCGGCCGAGGAGTGGACGAAAAGCTTCCTGGGATCAAGTAGATTCCATCCATGCTATTGCATGGGCTTCTTGCAGCCTTGGTGGAAATCCGCCATTAGAGGTGGAAGCTCCAAACCCGAGCTTACTCCGCCGCCTTCTCCGCCGCGTCCTCGCCGTCGGGTTTTGGTCCAGAAGTGTTAGTAGTGATGAAGGGCACCTAATGGTGCCGTTGTTGGGGGCTCAGAGACCAGAGATGGAAAATTTCCATTTCGGGTCATCTTCTTCATCATCCCCAACATTGCCCGCGGCTAACCGTGTGTGCAAGCTTGAGTCCAAGATGATGGAAAGGCTCTTGCATCTTTGAGAATCATTTCCATCCAAGTCACAGGCACCCAGGTCACTCTTTTGCAGAAAACAACTTGAAACTTGTTAATTGTTATGTTGTCAAAGTAATGCATGCTATCTGTTTGTGTTAATGCCACAAAGAAGAAAATGATGTAATTAGCTTTCGATTTGAATATAAAAGATGCTCCAAATAACCCCCTGAGCTTGATGCTCATTTCAGATCAAACAGGATCTGTGTGGACTGAGGTTTGGAGCATTGTATGCAGTGTTAGTGGACTAGGTGTTGATCTGATTGATCCAGCAACTGCTGGGCTGCAAATAAAGCAAGCCCCAGGGTTGTTAGGTTGCTGTGAACTTAACTCTAAAGCAGAATTTGAATTGGATTATTAAAAGTTAAAGTTATAGGTTAACCAACCCTTAAAAGAATAGTTTAGCCCAAACACTATTCCGAGCTGTTTGCGAAGCCGCGACAGTGAGCTCCTGGCTAATTTGGGGTCACTGGACGCGATGCTCGCGTTAAATTTAGGTTTCGATGTTCCGGAGAAACAAAAATGCAATTAGGCTATGTTAGAATGGTATTCTATGGCCCGAAGTTTTCCTCGGGCTTCGTGCTGCCGCAAATGTGTGAGCACGGTGTTCAGCAAGTTAAAAGTCACCTGCTGGAAGTGACGGATCGTGAAAATGAGTTTCCAGTTGAAAGAACGAGCGAAAACAGTGTTCAAACGACACTAATAGTGCGATTTTCGGAAACTCTGGGGGTCTGAATGCAAAGTGGCAATGAGTACTGTTTAGAACAGTGTGTTGGTCTAAGTGTCGTTGTCAAACACTGATGTTTAAGTAGTTTGAGGGTTCGAGTTTGATCTGGGTTTAAGTAGGGTTTAGTGTGTTTGAGTTTCCCTGATCAGAATTCTTGATTCAGGTTGGCACGGTTTTCGGGCTTTCTATTGGAGTCGAAAGTCGCCGGCAAATCGTCAGGTGGGTTTATCTTCGGTCCGGGCTTATCATTTCGGCCCTCTGGGGTACAGTATTAGTTGGACCCCTGTTTTTGAAGCTTAGTTCTACTTTGAGCTAATCCTTTCTTTGAATGCGTTACGCCTGATTGATGATCTCTATGTATCCGTTGCAAAGTATTTTTGATTCTAGTTGTTGCTTTCATATTTCATATCCTTATTCTGGACATTGCCATGCCTGTTGATTAGCATTAGATGTTTAGCCTGTTTATCCGTTGATCTTTCGATACCCTGCTAGACACATAGTTTTAATTAAATTACGTTTTACCGAACATCGTTGGGTCGCCTGAGTCTGTTCTTGTTTGATAGGACAAAGGCATTGCTCTTCGAGGTTTGGATCTAAACCTGTTTTTAAAATGATTCTTTCAAAAATGTGTGTTTAGTGGTGTATGGTTGGTTTGTTTGCTAGATTATAATCAGTTGTTTCCTAAGTACCATGACTTGATTTCTGGATGATGTCATATCTGTCTATCAACATTGTTGATTCATATTTCATAGTTGCTGTTGTTGATATTGCATATGGTTGAGATTTGTTGTTGATTCTGCATTGAATTGAGATGTTGATATCACTGTTGCATCCCAGAGGGGATTGTTCTGGCTTTTTGCCGATTACCCGGTCTGTAGACCGAGAGCTTGAGCATTCGCATTGATCGCCCGCATCGCTGTACTTCACGAACATATCCGAGGTCGCTCCTCGTGTGCTTTGTTCTTTGCCGGTAAAGTGGTCTGTTGAAAGGCCCGTGACTCCCAAGGGGAGAATGCCAGCTAGGTTGGTGCTATTTTGGGCAAATTCCCTAAGGTCTTGTAGACCAATATGGTGGCTTATGATTGGGTGATTTTATTATTCATCTGTTGATGCATATGTTGTTGATTAACGCCTGTTTTTAACCAATTTCATTGAGTTCCTAATTTAATTTCCTGTTATTAGCCTATGCATGATTTAGTATCTCCTTGATGATCTTAAATACAGTTTCAAGATTATATCTGATTATTCTAACCCCTGATTATTACTATCCTCTAGTATTGTATACCAGTAGGTACGATCTGCTATTTCTCGGCTCGTCGTGCCCACTGGGATACACTCCGGTGTGTCTCACACCCTCGGGTGACTGTTTTCAGGTCGAGCGGGTGTTGGGATGTCAGGACGAATCGGCGAGGCATAGATATAGAGGTTGACCCTGAACAGACGAAAAGTTATGTAATAGATGTTTGAGAGAAAGGAAATTGTATATATCAGTGGTATAATTGTAAAGATAGTTGTAAAGTTTAATTGTAAAAATGTTAAGTGTAGTACGTAGTAGTACTCTGATGTTATTGCCAAGCTAGCCGTGCATATATAGAAAAGGCTCAATCCCAAAGGGGGTTGGGACTCTTCTATATATGTGGCGGTCTGTTGCGCCCTGGCTAGGTTTTAAAACTCTGATTTGAAAAAAAAATAATAATAATAATAATAATAATAATTTTAGACACTGATTGCTGAACTCGGGGCGTGACAGATTAGATGGTATCAGAGCAATAGGAATACGATGCCTAGGTTTGGCTAGGAACAAACCCTAGGATGACTTGTGTTCGCGAGAGAGCGCTGGGTTTTGGCATAACGGTTTAGAGCTTAGGTGTGTTTTGTGTTCGCGTTTTGGGGATCAATATTGTTAGTGCAGGGTTAGCCGCGGTTATGGTTTCGACCGTGGGCCCGATGTTTCAGTGGAGCCAGAGGGCTCAGATCAGTTACAGTCGTACATGTGGTTAAAGGATTGACCACCGTTCTTGCCGTAATTGTCTAACTGTTGGCACAGCAGCAGATGACTGCTAGTGCTGCACCAGCCCCACAGTTTGCCCAGAAGTTGAACAAATTGTTGATCCTTCAGTGTTCCCGTGTCATAATTCAGTGGCCTATGTGCCCGATGGTAAATCCTGAGTTGGGTAGGATTTAAATTTTGGCCTATGCGTAAATTCTAATAAGGTGTTGGTAAACATTAGAATATGGTTCTAGATTTTTGTGCATAGTCATGGTGGCATTCATGACCACAAGATGTAGTGATCCTTGGTAGAGGTTATGTCATCGGCATAGAGACTGTGATGAGAGGTATGTGATGTACTTTCATATATGAGTTGTGTCCCCAACTAGTTGTTGGCGACAGATCTAGGGTATTTCGCCTTTCTTTTGGTAAGCACGTTGGCTGCAGACAACGTACTGTCGAAAGAACTGTGGAAATACTCTGCCCTGTAATGGGGAGTATCAGATTGGGTCTAAAAGAGTAGCCCGAGAGTTGCCGATGTTTTGTGACTGATTGTCACTACTGCGAACCTGTTAGAGGCTTAATAGTCGCTTAGTTAAGTTTAAGCTTCGGGAACAAAACTTTTTTTTAAGTTGTAAGTTTCGGGGACGAAACTTCTTTTAAGTTGTAAGTGATGTAAGATTCGTGAAATTTAAATTCGAAACAAATGAAAGAAAAGAATGGAGTCAAGATGACTCAGAATTAGAAGAGCACAAATAGCGCAATTGACCTTTTTCTACTGGGTAAATTGCACAGTTTACGAGACAGAAATATTGCCTTTCAAATCCGAGCCAAATCTCGAAAATCCGAGATGACCATTGCGATCGTCTCGTCGAAACATGAAAGGTTCATATTCACTTGTCGACGATCGGACGGTCGGATCTTTCGTAAAACCGCGAAGAAGAAACGGATCCCACAACTTAAGTTGTGAATAGTTACCCCTATTTTAAATCCCCTCGCGATCACTAATGGCCAATTCACCATCTGGAAACCAAATATAGGGGTATGAGTAGTCAAACCTAACTATTTTCGACAATCTGAGCGCGATGGCACTGACGGATTTCGTGTTTGGCGATCCGGGTGCATCGAAGTGCGTGCGCCAATCCGCGACCTAATAGAACATTATGGCCCAAGATTTTATTTATACACCATATTAGTCGAGTAAAGGCTTTACTTGACAGGTCTCGACGAGCCGGACGTCGTGGCGAAGTCTGTTTTTCGTTTCGACGATCCGTTTGGCTCGAAATGCGTGAAAAGCATAAAAAGGGGGTAATTTTGCAAAAGTGCTTATATTTTATGTACCAAAAATTAAGAGAGAATTAGGGCAGGGGCCTGTCAGCCTAAGCTACCTACAGGAGGGACCTAAGGGCTTAGGGTTTGTTGTGTGGGGACCAAATAGCATTTGTGGCAAATATATTTTGTTTTTGAAAATTTTCAAAATAATTTCAAGTTGGCGACTTCATCGTGGGTGGTTACACGAGGAGGGCTTTTGAAATTTCAAACTCCCAAGAGTATTCCTCATAACCCCGGGTACCGTGGAGGTCGTGGACACAACCCAAAGAGAGAATCCGAGAGAGAGAGTGAGGAGAAGAAGCTTGGAGCAATCTTGATCCAAGGTGGTTTCTGGAGTTCTAGGGTGTTCCTCTGTGACTGGAAGAACATCTTGGTGGTTGCCGTGGCCGCACGAAGGAGGAGAAGAGAGACCGGCTTCTTCCTTCTTCATCAACTCCGGCAAGGTAAGGCTCTCTAAACCGCTGGTTGTTTGCACCCGAGACCACTAGCAGTAGACTCCTTAGGTGTCTAGGATGCTCCCTGCACAGCCCCGAGCGCCCATGCAACCTTGGTTGCCGGCGGGAGAAAACCCTCGCCGGAAACCTAACATAGCTCCGTCGCGATATTTCTTACAACCAATGAACCAAATTTGAATCCAAAATGATGGGAAGTTACTGTTAGACATAAGGATCATCTCCACCAAATTTGGTGGAGTTTGATCAAGCGGATCCATTGTAGATCAAAACCCTAGTTTTGGGAAATATTGATGTTCGGCCGAGCTAAGTGCTCCGGCGCCGGCGAGCCTTCCCACCGCCGGCCACCTAGCCGAGGAGCTTCCTGGGGGTGAGAAGAGACCACCCATGTACTTGCATGGCACCCATGCGACTTGGTTGAGGTGCGGCCGAGATGGGCTTGAGGTGGGTTCGGGGTGCGGTTGCCGACGTTCCGGCCGTCTCCGGCGGCCGAGGAGTGGACGAAAAGCTTCCTGGGATCAAGTAGATTCCATCCATGCTATTGCATGGGCTTCTTGCAGCCTTGGTGGAAATCCGCCATTAGAGGTGGAAGCTCCAAACCCGAGCTTACTCCGCCGCCTTCTCCGCCGCGTCCTCGCCGTCGGGTTTTGGTCCAGAAGTGTTAGTAGTGATGAAGGGCACCTAATGGTGCCGTTGTTGGGGGCTCAGAGACCAGAGATGGAAAATTTCCATTTCGGGTCATCTTCTTCATCATCCCCAACATTGCCCTCGGCTAACCATGTGTGCAAGCTTGAGTCCAAGATGATGGAAAGGCTCTTGCATCTTTGAGAATCATTTCCATCCAAGTCACAGGCACCCAGGTCCCTCTGTTGCAGAAAACAACTTGAAACTTGTTAATTGTTATGTTGTCAAAGTAATGCATGCTAACTGTTTGTGTTAATGCCACAAGGAAGAAAATGATGTAATCAGCTTTCGATTTGAATATAAAAGATGCTCCAAATAACCCCCTGAGCTTGATGCTCATTTTAGATCAAACAGGATCTGTGTGGACTGAGGTTTGGAGCATTGTATGCAGTGTTAGTGGACTAGGTGTGGATCTGATTGATCGAGCAACTGCTGGGCTGCAAATGAAGCAAGCCCCAGGGTTGTTAGGTTGCTGTGAACTTAACTCTAAAGCAGAATTTGAATTGGATTATTAAAAGTTAAGTTATAGGTTAACCAACCCTTAAAAGAATAGTTTAGCCCAAACATTATTCCGGGCTGTTTGCGAAGCCGCGACAGTGAGCTCCTGGCTAATTTGGGGTCACTGGACGCGATGCTCGCATTAAATTTAGGTTTAGATGTTCCGGAGAAACAAAAATGCAATTAGGCTATGTTGGAATGGTATTCTATGGCCCGAAGTTTTCCTCGGGCTTCGTGCTGCCGCAAATGTGTGAGCACGGTGTTCAGCAAGTTAAAAGTCACCTGCTGGAAGTGACGGATCGTGAAAATGAGTTTCCAGTTGAAAGAACGAGCGAAAACAGTGTTCAAACGACACTAATAGTGCAATTTTCGGAAACTCTGGGGGTCTGAATGCAAAGTGGCAATGAGTACTGTTTAGAACAGTGTGTTGGTCTAAGTGTCATTGTCAAACACTGATTTTTAAGTAGTTTGAGGGTTCGAGTTTGATCTGGGTTTAAGTAGGGGTTAGTGTGTTTGAGTTTCCCTGATCAGAATTCTTGATTCAGGTTGGCACAGTTTTCGGGCTTTCTGTTGGAGTCGAAAGTCGCCGGCAAATCGTCAGGTGGGTTTATCTTCGGTCCGGGCTTATCATTTCGGCCCTCTGGGGTACAGTATTAGTTGGACCCCTGTTTTTGAAGCTTAGTTCTACTTTGAGCTTATCCTTTCTTTGAATGTGTTACGCCTGATTGATGATCTCTATGTATCCGTTGCAAAGTATTTTTGATTCTAGTTGTTGCTTTCATATTTCATATCCTTATTCTGGACATTGCCATGCCTGTTGATTAGCATTAGATGTTTAGCCTGTTTATCCGTTGATCTTTCGATACCCTGCTAGACACATAGTTTTAATTAAATTACGTTTTACCGAACATCGTTGGGTCGCCTGAGTCTGTTCTTGTTTGATAGGACAAAGGCATTGCTCTTCGAGGTTTGGATCTAAACCTGTTTTTAAAATGATTCTTTCAAAAATGTGTGTTTAGTGGTGTATGGTTGGTTTGTTTGCTAGATTATAATCAGTTGTTTCCTAAGTACCATGACTTGATTTCTGGATGATGTCATATCTGTCTATCAACATTGTTGATTCATATTTCATAGTTGCTGTTGTTGATATTACATATGGTTCAGATTTGTTGTTGATTCTGCATTGAGTTGAGATGTTGATATCACTGTTGCATCCCAGAGGGGATTGTTCTGGCTTTTTGCCGATTACCCGGTCTGTAGACCGAGAGCTTGAGCATTCGCATTGATCACCTGCATCGCTGTACTTCACGAACATATCCGAGGTCGCTCCTCGTGTGCTTTGTTCTTTGCCGGTAAAGTGGTCTGTTGAAAGGCCCGTGACTCCCAAGGGGAGAATGTCAGCTAGGTTGGTGCTAGTTTGGGCAAATTCCCTGAGGTCTTGTAGACCAATATGGTGGCTTATGATTGGGTGATTTTATTATTCATCTGTTGATGCATATGTTGTTGATTAACGCCTGTTTTTAACCTATTTCATTGAGTTCCTGATTTAATTTCCTGTTATTAGCCTATGCATGATTTAGTATCTCCTTGATGATCTTAAATACAGTTTCAAGATTATATCTGATTATTCTAACCCCTGATTATTACTATCCTCTAGTATTGTATACCAGTAGGTACGATCTGCTATTTCTCGGCTCGTCGTGCCCACTGGGATACACTCCGGTGTGTCTCACACCCTCGGGTGACTGTTTTCAGGTCGAGCGGGTGTTGGGATGTCGGGACGAATCGGCTAGGCATCGATATAGAGGTTGACCCTGAACAGACGAAAAGTTATGTAATAGATGTTTGAGAGAAAGGAAATCGTATATCAGTGGTATAATTGTAAAGATAGTTGTAAAGTTTAATTGTAATAATGTTAAGTGTAGTACGTAGTAGTACTCTGATGTTGTTGCCAAGCTAGCCGTGCATATATAGAAAAGGCTCAATCCCAAAGGGGGTTGGGACTCTTCTATATATGTGGCGGTCTGTTGCGCCCTGGCTGGGTTTTAAAATTCTGATTTGAAAAAAAAAAAAAAAAAAAAAAAAAAAAAAAAAATTTAGACACTGATTGCTGAACTCGGGGCGTGACAACACAGCTCAAATTGATCACGGCAAACGTCCACCTAGCCAGCAGCAGAGACGAATTCCACTGGCGTTGGGCAACAACCGGGCTTTACTCTGTAAAGTCGGCGTACCGCTTCTTACAAGATAGCGGGGTAGTTGACTCCCGGTTCGTACAACTTTGGAAGATTAAGTCGCCATTGAAAGTAAAAGTATTCATTTGGCTCTTTCTCAGAAGGAGGGTGCTGACTAGAGACATACTACTCTTAAGAAACTGGACCGGGCCTTCAAGCTGTGTTCTCTGTCACGGAAACGACGAAACTGCGGACCACCTTTTTGTCTCCTGCGCCGCCTCACAAGCACTGCTGGGGACCCTGCTGCCAAACAAATTGGAGATCCGTAATATCCTAACAGTCGACTGTTTATGGGAGACACATGCTCTCAAGAAAGGGAGTCTGGGCAAGAGAGCTCTCATCACTGTCGCTGCCACGTGGTGGTTCAGTTGGCTGGAGAGGAACAGAAGGATCTTCGAAAATCAGTCCCGCTCCCTTCGACAGATCCTCGGCGACATCAGGCTTTTTCGGTCTTACTGGACCAGATTCTGTGTCTAGTTTTTTTTTTTTTTTTTTTTTTTTTTTTTTGGTCCGCTGCCTTACTCTCAAAAAAAAGAATCAGTGACATATGATTCGACAGTATTTTGATTGTAAATAATTGTATGGTTTATAAAACACTGGGTTCAACAATCTTTTTCTTGAAATGTCATGTGACTGCTAGAATTAAACATAATTCTTGTAAAAAATGCCAATATTTGGGGATTAGAAAAACCTATTTATCGATAATATTTAATATAGTCCTAACTAAAAATAAAATTAAGCAACTTTCCATTGAATTTAGTGGTAAAATATTTTTGATGTGTTGATCATATCTGTAAAATAAAAGACCTTGATTTCTTCAATCATGCAGTTCAATGTATCGCATAATTAAGAACGCAAACAGATCAATATATAACACTTAAATGATTATTTGTCACCGGTGGTAAAGCATTGTCTTTTAGAAAAAGGTAAGTTAATTTAGTGGGCCTGTTTCAACACGAAGAGAGGGATTTCAGAACATTTTGACCAAATGATTGGCACATTTTAACTTCAGTCAAAGTAATAAAATTCGCTCTCCATTAAAGTGATTTTCATTCAGATGCATTTTCCTTTTTTTAAAAGAAAAAATATCCTCAAATTAGTTTGTGGTGGAATTGTGTTTTCTTTCGGCATCTCTGAGTACATGCTGCATCCACAAGCCCGGAGCCAGGACAGTATCTTTTTGGCTAGGTGGTGGAAACTCGAAAATATCTTCTACTTCTATCTTGCTTTTTATCTTAAGCTAAGACAGGGACGTAATGGCAAATTAGCCTCAATTTAGGTCATAGGTGGAGCATCTAATTCACCCCTCTTCCTCTCAGTTGAAAAGAGTCTAGCCCTTCCCTCTGTTATCACCACCCCTTTTTTATCCTTTTCCTCCTCACGATGCATCACCACTGAAGATTCTAACACTTACTAGCGAGAAATTATTACACGCACCCTATCGTTGCACCGCACGCTATATCCCTAAGGACTAAGGACCTGTTTTGGTTGCCAACATGAAAAAAATTATTGGTAACTCATACGTTTTGAAAATTTTCTTTTTAAATTTAAATAAGAAGTCTTATTTTAGCTCTTGGTAAGATTTTAGCAATCGTAATTTAGTACGATAGTATACTTCACTTATAAAATAATTTATTTTATTCTTCAAACATAATTTATAGCGAGCAATGCTACATGTACACCCCTTGGGGGTGTACATCATACACCCCCACCCATCTAAGGGTGGGGGTGTATTTTAGGGGTCACATGAAGTGACCCCTCATCACACCCCCACCCCAGATGGGTGGGGGTGTGAGATGTACACCCCTTAGGGGGGTGTATATGTAGTATTTTTCATTTATAGCATACTTTTCAAAATAGGGGATGCTACCTGTACACCCCTCGCGCGCGTCAGGCAGCATACGAGGTGAGTCTGGTTCTTCTCCAAGCCTTGGATTTTTGGGTTCTTCTTTGGATTTTGAGTAGGATTTTGAGCTTGGATTTTGTTGCTTTCCTTCCATCTTTTTCCCCTTCGCCATGAGGAGCAGCTTGTTGCGTGGGCTGTGGTTTTCAGAATTGCACTGCGCGGAGCCGACGAGGGTGCATGCGTGCGTGCTGTGGGCTGGCAGCGGAGTGGGCCGGAGCACGCAGGGACCTTGTTGAGGGACTTGGGAGGCTGCTGTGAGCTTCAGGGGATTTTCCGAGACACTCGACAGAGTGCGCGCGCGCGGGGTGCAGTTTCGGCAGATTGTGGGTTCGGCGCTTCCCCGACTTCTGCTTTGCCTACGGAAAGCATTCAAGGTGGGTTGGAAACTCTTCCAAACTGTATGGAATGCCCTCTAATGCTTCTGTATGCATGTTGATCATGTATAGTATGTCTATTTTTTACAGTTGATAAATCTGATAGTCGCCTACGAAATTACAGAAAATTTATTGGAATCCCAGATTTTTTTTAGTATACTCCTAGTACTGCATGACACTATATTTCATGGTTAGTTGGCATCACACTTGCACCTGGATCGTTTTAAAAATCAAGAAAACCGTTTTAATGAAAATCGGCATTTTTAAGAATGGTTTTTAAATTTTGAGATCGCCAGAGGGGTGGCATGGGTTCAGGGTGCATATGTCCTCGCGCCTGGGGGCCAAGTGGATTTTATTTCACTTAGAGGATGTATTGCTAGTGTCTTGGGGTTTTTGTGGGCATATCAGATTGAGTCGTGGAGT
Organism: Tillandsia leiboldiana; assembly: GCA_029204045.2. Lineage (NCBI taxonomy): Eukaryota > Viridiplantae > Streptophyta > Magnoliopsida > Poales > Bromeliaceae > Tillandsia > Tillandsia leiboldiana. The sequence continues at coordinate 127,553 of JAQNDB010000093.1, read as the reverse complement.
GTTCTCCGACCTAGACATGAGTGTGGGATGTTGGCATTCGAGTTTCCGATCTGTTTGATCGTGGATTGTAGCCTGCAGATGCCGCTTTTTATGCCAGACGAGACACGCTTGAGCTCGGTGGGGTCGCTCCCCTCGAGTTACGCTCCGGATGCGATGATGATGCGCCTAGTTGATACACTAGAGGTCGCTTTGCGTGATACTGAGATAGTCCGATGGGACGCCCTGGTTGATACACTAGGGGGCGCAGGCTTGACTGGACCCGATGTGGCAGTCACTGAGATTGGGTTATGTGAGCGAGTGGATGCATAGCATGTTCTTAGTTGAGTTTTCCTTTGAGCATGATACTTGAGGCATTCTAGCGGTAGTTGCATTTCAGCTTTCTTTTTATCTGTATATTGCATACTTATTGTTGTGCCTCCAGTAGACTTCGTGGGCATACCGTGGATATTGGTGACGGTACCCACTGAGAACTACCATTCGCAGTAGTTCTCACACCCGCTGTGGTGATAGGTTTTCCTGAGGCGGCTGTTCCGGCTTCAGCTCGTGTGGAGACAGCAGATCGAGGTAAAGGCGTGGCCGACTAGTTTCTTACCCGAGTCTGTCGAGAGTCAGAGGTAGAGGTACCCTGTATTTTTGAGTTTTCACTTTTGTACTGGACAATCTGAGATTATATTTATTTTCATAGTGAAAGAACTATGTATTTTGGATTTTTGGATTTATGTAGATTCAGATGTTCAGTTTTTTTTATTTCAGTAGCTTTAGTTTCATTTCAGCTTTGATATTTGTATAGCTATAGATCTTACTTGCAGGTTAGTCACTTCGTCTGTGCGGGGTTTCCCATGCAGTTGGCGGATCTGTTGGCAAGCCCGGGTCGCAGTTTCGACCGCGGGGCGTGACAGATTAGGGTGGTATCAGAGCCTAGATATATAGGTCGTTGAGGACTTAGAGACCCTAGGCTATTGGTTGGATAGTAGGATGACTGTCGTGAGTGACGTGACTTTAGTGAGAGTCCTGATTGAGTCTGTAACTTCCCCAGGGGATTGGGGCGAGTGACATTACATGTTTATTCTCTAAAGTGGTTGTGTTGGCAGCAGACGACATAATGCTTTAGAATGGGTGACATATTTTAGACTTTCGCTTGATCGGGTCGAGAGATTTCTATGTTCTGACATTTGACTTTTGTTGAAGTTGCCTACAATGCCTCCGAGACGTCGTGCAGCGACGAGGGCGCATCCTGCATCAGATGAGGAGCCCGAGCAGTGGGAGGCCGAGCAGAGTGAGGTCCGGGAGTTACGGGCCCAGGTAGCCCAGATGTTAGAGGCGTTACGACGCTAGGAGGAGGCGGCCAGGCGCCAGGAGGAGAATATGGAGCGCATGATGTGCATGCTTGAGCAGAGAGCGTCTCCTGTAGTACCACCAGTAGTACCTCCGGTTGCAACATCGTCGACCTCGACCCAGATTGCTCCGTTGATAGTACAGGAGCAAAGAGAGCTCACCGACCGGTTGTCGTATATCAACCAGTTTCATCCCCCATGATTCTCAGGGCAGAGTTCGGAGCCTTGGGAGGCACATAACTAGATTGCAGCAATGGAAAAGCTGTTCGAGAATCTGTTCATCCAGGAGAAACATCAGGTGCATCTGGCAACACACTTTTTGGAGAAGGACACCGGGAGTGCAGTTGTTGACCTGGAGGGAGTTTCGTGCCTTGCTACTCGGGGCTTACGTTCCCGACAGTGCAAAGCAGAAGCTGGAAGGGGATTTGCGACGTCTTCAGCAGGGGAGTCAGCCTCTTCAAGAGTATGTTCGCGAATTTCAACGGTTGCTGAATAGTGTACCCCACGTTGCCCAGGATGAGGCTCAGAGGGTTGATCTATTTGAGAGAGGACTACATCAGGACATTTATCACCTTGTACATTCTCATCGATCGCCGACTCTGGATGCGGCGATAGAGCATGCTCGGTGGGTTGCCCGAGGATCAGTGATTATGTGAGAGAGGGATGGAGCGCAGGGACCAGCTCCGGAGAGAAGCGTCCAGCGCCGCCGGATTTTGGATAGTCGAGTAGACCGAGACCCCCGAGACCACCACGATTCCAGTCTCAGGGTCGTGGGTCTCAGAGGAGGCAGAGACCTGGAGGTTTTCGGCAGCCTAGACAGCAGCAGCCGCAGCAGCAGAGGCGCCCTGACCGATGTGTCTTTTGCGGCGGACCCCATACACCTCAGCAGTGTGAGCAGCGGCAGGGCCGGTGTTACCGTTGTGGACAGCCGGGACATATGGCATGGTCTTGCCCGAGAGCAGGGTCGCCGGCACCATCGACGGCATCGACTCCTTCACCTTTGCAGGTAGTAGGAGCTTCGCCGAGTTTTGGCCAGGGGGATCATGCCACTTCGTCGCGACAGCCAGACAGGCGACCACCTCCGAGCGGGCGAGTGTACGCCGCTCAGGTTGAGGATTCCTTGGCAGCCGACCAGGTGGTAGCAGGTATTATTCTTATCTCCTCTACACGCACTAGAGCATTATTTGATACTGGAGCATCGCAATCATTCACCAGTAGAGCATTTGCATCCTTGCATGGGCTAGAGATAGGACTGTTGGCTTGTGCACGTGAGGTTCAGATTCCAGATCACGTATTGCACGTAGACGAGTGTTGTCGGTCCTGCCCAGTGCAGTTAAGACCCTGGATTTTGCCTATTGATCTGTTGGTCCTACGTCAGCTCCGGGATTTTGATGTAGTGTTGGGTATGGACTGGTTGTCCCAATATTATGCTACCATTGATTGTAGAGAGAGGACAGTGACCCTCCGTGAGTCGGGTCAGGAGGAGTATGTTTATAGGGGATGCCAGAGCACTTTGTTTGCGGCGACGATATCTTCCGCCAGAGCTCGAAAGATGCTTAGTCGTGGTTGCGTCGCTTTTCTAGCGACTGTGGTAGAGGTGCCTACGACGATGCCTGGACTCGAGGACATCCCTATTGTCCGTGAGTACCCGGATGTGTTTCCCCCAGAGTTATCTTCTATGCCGCTGGACCGAGAGATAGAGTTTGTGATTGATGTAGTCCCTGGAACTGCACCAATCTTCAAGGCACTCTGCAGGATGGCACCTACAGAGTTGAGAGAGCTGAAGGCTCAGTTGCAAGACCTGATGGATCGAGGGTTTGTTAGTGTAGTGACCTAGCGTTCCAATGCTTTTGAATACCTTCTTTTTACGACGGAGTTGTTAGGGAAGCTTGTCACAGTATTTTCTGCAATGGACCGGCCTGGACCGCGGGTATTTTTCTACGTTTGAGCTCGAAAACGGAGAACGACAAAGCGATCGGATTCGGATTCCGAATTACGGATCTCCCGGAATGGGGGGTCAAAGAGTTTGCCTTTGAGTGGTGCATCAGAATCCGTGCTAAGTGGCCGACACGCTTTTCGAGGTGATCGGACGGGATCCTTCTACGATCAGACTTTTCATCTTATTTATGTCATTGGGTTATTTTATTTATTTTGTATTACCTCGACCTTCCGGTTTTCCGTTTTGGGTCCTAATCGAATTTTTTCAGTTGTTAGGGGGGGTTGAAGTTCGAGAATTTCTGGGCTGACCGTCGGGGTGTGCGGGTATTTTTAGGTGGTAGAGCTCGCAAAATGATGAACAGCGTTGTGATCGGATCTGAAATCGGACTTACGGATCTCCCGGAATTGGGGTTTGAAGCTCCCGGTGACTGTAAAGTGCACCGAGATTCGTGCATGGCAATTTGCACAATTTTCGAGAAAATCTGAGTCGGATCTTGACCTAGGGTTGAATGGAGGTATTTCATATAAATAGCACCCTTTTAGTATTAACCCCTTTTCTTTTCTTTTGGAGAACTTGAACGGAGAGGGAGAGTTCGAATTTTGAAATCCGAATCCGGGGAGCGAGCGAAAAAGGAGAAGGAAGAAAGAAAAGGGGGAATCCATCTCTCGGGGGGCTTTACGCTGGAGACGAGGGGGACGATCCACCTTCTCCTTCCTCGCAGGATCACGGTGAGCAATCGGGGGAAACCCCTCTTGTTGTTTTTCGTTTTGCAATTTCTGTGGGGTCGAGGGTTTGGGTGTCGGTTATTCGGGTGTCGCGCGCGTTGTGGGTGTTGTGGTAACGGGAAGCCGCCGCCGCCGTTGTCAAACGGGAGGCTGCTGCCGCCGTTATCGTGTTCTCGGGGTCGTCGCCGCAGTCGCCGTGGTCGCGAGGTCGCAACCGGAGCCGCGAAGGGCGAAATGAAGACGTACTGTACATCCCCGTACGCCTGCACTCACGCGGTCCACCGGACCGGCGTGCACCCGGCGCACGTGTTCGCGGCCCGAAGGAGCGGACCCGGCGCACGGGCGCGTGCGCAAGCCCGCCCCCGCACCGCGCGGTCCACCGGGCCGGCGTGCACCCGGCGCACGTGTCCACAGCCCGAAGGCGCGGACCCGGCGCACGGGCGCGTGCGCCAGCCCGGCCCGCAGGCGCGGTCCACGCCTGGGTGTGCACCCGGCGCAGCCGCCGCGACCGGGAAGTCGTGAACCCGGTGCGCGCTCTGGCCGTGCACCGGCCTGGCCCATTCCGCCTGGTGCACTCTCCCGGGTGAGCCCGGTCTGCGCCGCCGCCTCCTCTGCGTTGTGAACCCGGTCCACGCCTGGACCCGTGCACCAGCCTTCAGCCTATGAGTCCAGAAACTCCGTTTTTGGCCCGTTTCGCTCCGTTTTTGAGTGTTTTTGACCACGACGATATTTTTAACAACATTTCTTACTGTAGCTTTTTCGGGCACAAGGTGGGAGTGTTTTAGCTGGAGTTTCCGCATCATCTCCTTCTTCGTGTTCGAGGTGGGTACACCCTTAGAACCTCTTTATGCGCAATTTCGTTGTTGTTATGGTTATCTTGTTAAGGGGTATGGTGGGTGATGTGGACCTCCGGATTAACGAATGTCGCGGTGGGAGACCGGGCGGGCAGTTTGCCCTCCCCGAACAACGGTAGGGTTGTTCGGGGCATACTAGCGTTGGGGACGGTGATCGGTGCCACCATTCGGAATTTGGAAGGTGGGTTCCTCGTTCGACAGTCCAGGAGTCAGAAATGAGGGTAATTGGTAAGAGTAAAGTTCGACATGTTGGAATATTGTTAACTCCGGTAAAAGCTTGTGTTTTATTATCTTTATAGTTATGGCGACTGTGGGTCGCGGTGCTCGGTGATACCTCATGTTGTGGGGACTTTTCCATTGTCTTAGTTTCCGGAATTATGGGGAAAGGTGTAAGATTTTAGTAATTGCATGCTTACATTTGCTAATCCTGTTAAAGCTATTGTTTGGATATTTGATTGCCGAGGCAGGTGCTCGGTCTGGTTTGCCGAGGTTGGTGCTCGGTTGAGGCTCGAGATTGCTACACGCACACCAGCGGTTTGGCCACCGCGAGGGTGTGCTTTTCCGGAAAAGTGGTACGTTGACCCGTGTACCCCACGTGTGGGTGACGTAATGGGGGTCCTCATGGGTGGGGGGTGTGAGCGGTGCCGAGGCAGGTGCTCGAGGTGGTGCCGGGGCAGGTGCTCTGTCACGCCCCGGGGTCAAAACTGCGACCCGGGCTCGCCAACAGATCCGCCACCTATGCCAAACCCCGCATAGGCGAAGCGTACTACCTGCAAGATAAGTACTATAGCTAACAGATATCAGAGCTATAAATGAAAATCTGTTGTATAACTAAAATCAATCACTGTACAACTGGAAATAATACAACAATGTCCAACTCCCAAAATGATAATCATACAATATCCTCATAAACTAAATCAGAACTCAACAGGGAGGTATCTCAAATAAATACATCAGTGTACAGTCTCTCGATACAAAACATATCCTCACTACATCAGCCTCTCAAAAGAGAAAATAACAAGACCAGTCTACGGAAGATCTCCTCTGAAGGGGTACCGCTACTCTCCAACGACGGGTAGGGATCTAGCTCGCGACTCCCTCGCCTCGATCAACAACCGTAGAATCGGCAACACCCGCTAAGACTCTGCAAAACAAAGGAGAGGAAGGAAAAAGGGGGGGAAAAAACCCCTAAGGGTGTGAGAACTACACCAAAAAGAGAGTTCTCAGTGGGTACCACCGCCAGACTCGACGGTCTGCCCACCAAGTCCTCAAGAGACATAAATTAACTAATGCAGTAAGAATTAAACAAGAAAGCCGAAGACTCTCTACGGCTACCATGCCTCTATTTAAAGGCTCAAAAGGAGAACAACTCTGATAAAGATATGCAACACTCGCACACGAGGTGCTCAATCGACCCAATCGAGCTGACTGCCACATCGGGTCCAGTCAAACCTGCGCCCACCTACAACCATCTCCCGCTGACGGGCAGGAATTACGTAGGGCGTCCAAACGGACTAACTCGCTATCGAGTAGTGGCTCATGCAGGCTATAGTCAAAATCCACGCTCTCTCACAGAACGGATAGACTCAAGATGCTCAACCTCTCACAAAGGATCAAGGTGCTCACAACAACACAGGACCACCGTCAAACCAAACGGCTCCCAACAACACTAGCACCGGTCTAAACACAACTGCCAGCCTCCACTCGTCCCCCAGGCACGAGTGCAAAAGTAAAAGTATCCGTCTGAATAGACCCAATCGATGGACCAGTAAAACTGGCACTGCCTGCTCAATCTGTCTCAAGTAACTACTCGTAAATCGGTGCTCACTGACCGATATAAAAGATCTGGCTCTCACTGGCCAATAAACAATATCTGGCACTCACTGGCCAATGTCTCAGTCGCCTACTCCGGAGTGGCACTCGTGGGGAGCAACCCACACGAGTAAATTATCTCAGTAACAAGTATCATAAGTATCTCTGTATCGAGTATCACTGTCGGACCCCCACGCTCTAGAGGGGAACTCCCCAACGCTCTAGAGGGGAACTCGATATCTCAAAATAGCAGGACTGGATCACGACTCTGATCGAAGTGGGAAAAACCATCCACTGAAGAAAACCCCGGTCCTCATACAGAGGCAATAGAACTCAAAAGTGGGAAACTCCGTCCACTAGAGAAACCTGATACCCAATCTGATGCATAAGTAAATATCCGGTCAACCGCCCAATATCCGCGGTTGCCGCATTACCCTGCCATCTATAATCAAGTCCTATAACCGACCTCCGGTCAACCGCCCAAAGTCTGCGGTCACCGCCAAAACCCTGCCAGCCGCAATCCAGCACAACCCGTCCCTGACACCAATGTCCCTGCTACACTACCCCAGACCCCTGCTCACACCCGAGCAACACAGACCGCCTGACTAACAAGAAGGAGAAAAGAATAGCATGGTTTCTCCAAAGTCAAGTTCCAATATGTAGTGCAGCAGTAAAAGATGGCCTAGCTATATGTCCATACAAGCATGCATTTGTCCTCAAAGAAGAATAAAGAAAATAAACCTTATGCCAAAATTATCAATGACTCTACCTGTCCATAATCCTCGATCCATAATCGCTCCTCAGAGTAGAACCTGCACATAACTACATAATCCTATCCCATTGCATAAACCAGCCTCATAAAAGGTTATGTGCTAACATGGCATGATAATTAATCAGATAGGGTAACCTTGCCTTAGGTAAGCTTACCGATCAATCCCAGGTATTGTACCCTACACCTGCATGTAATTCTAACATATAGAATTAGAGAACCGTCCACCGGTTCTCGGAACAAAGCACCCACCTGAAACGCATTCTGCAGGCAAAGCCGAAGTCGGTGAAGAGCGTGGCCATTTGCTAATAACAACTGCTGAACCCGCATCCACGGTATACGTCGCGCCAACCTCGGCTCTTAACAGCTGAAATATCCGGAAACCATCATCTCCAGTTCCAACAGGTTCAAAGACACTAGCAAACCTTCCTGGGTAGAACAATAAGGTCCAAAGTTACACTTAATTCCACAATTTACCCAAACAAATCACAACCCGAAATCAGCCTCAAAGATGTCAATTATTCACCTGTGAAAAGGGCTCCGAAAATTCTAATAAAAATACTACTGTAATCCTCGCGTCGAGACCTTCGAAACGGGTACCTGCAAGCCCAAATCCGAGCCCCGTAGGCCAAGTTACAAATTCCACAGTATAGGTGCGCAAAATCTCACAACCACACAACTGTAATACTCTGTACAGTAAAAGGGGAAACAGTATACCTTCGGGCGAGCCTCAGAAAAATCCCCGAAAAATACGACGATAATCCTCGCGACGAATAGATGTAAAAAGTGTAAAGGCTCATCTCGATCAGAAGCTCGAGCGCGGAGATAAAATTCCGGCAAGGTGTCGCTGTCCAGAATTCCATCAGCGGCAAAGGGGGTTAAAAACGTACCCAGAACCCCAAACAAAGCTCAAATTTGAGAAAAGTGGACAATACAAGAATCGTACAAATACCTCTCATGAATCCAACGCCGCAAAAATCGTCCAAAAACACTATCGGGGTAGCTCTGTAGACCTCTCCGACCGAAGTGCGACGATAACAAGCCTCCGATGAAAGAACGTCGCTCTGCGCTACGATGCCAAAGTCGTCGACGCCGCGCCTTCCAAAAATTCCGAGCTTCCTCCGCAAGATGCGCAACAAGGTGAGCAACAATTTTCGTGAAGGGTGCACTGGCCAAAGAGCTCAGGAAAAGGCTCTACACGATGAGCAAAAGGGCCTATTTATAGGCTCAACCCGAAAAGAACCAAGTTGGACTTTTGGGCCGAAAATTCGGGCGCCCGGAACATTCGGGCGCGCACAGTAACGGGCCGGGCCCGTTACTGTAGCAGCCCGAATTAACCACAGGCTGCCACGTGGCCAACCGCGCCCCCCTCGCGCCCGGCGCACGTGCGCCAGCCAACCGCGGAGCACCGCGTGTCCCGACACGCGGGCGTGCGCGGCTGCGCCCGGCCAACCGCGGGGCGCCACGTGGCGCCCCCACGTCACCCGGCAGCGCCCACACCGCGCCCACGTGCGCGGCCGCGCATCCCGCGGCACCGTGTCGGGCACGCATCCTGAGGTAGTCGCTGACCGCTGCGTGGACCGCGCGCACCAGGACCCGCCAACCAAAAGCCGCCACGTGCCCTACCCTGGTCCACCGTGCACCCGCGACAACCCGTGGACCGCGCCTGCTGCGCCCGCCACTCACGAGGTGCCACGTGCCCCATCCCCACGGTGCACGCTTCCGCGGTGGACCGCGCGCCTGCCCGCGCCGCTCTGCCGCCTGCCCGAGCCCGCGCCGCCGCACTCCGCCGCTGCCCGCCGCCGCCCGCCGGCGCCGGAATATTACCCATAGCCTCGAAAAATGCGCCTTTGCATCCGGACTTCGAAAAATACAAGTAAATAGTCCATTTCGATTGTTTTCGCGTGCTGAATCCAAATCCGAAGTCCGATTTGCCAAATTCTAACTCTAAAAATTGTCGAAGGCATCCGGAAAGCTGTTCTTTGTCCAAACTTCGCGCTGAGCCCAATTTTAATATCCATTGCTCGCAAAATCACTTCTAAGCATTCGATGGGGTCATCTGACTACTCTCGTGATCCATTTTAAGCTCGAAGTCCATCACATGTGTCCAAATTGTGCACAAACCCCGCCGACGCGCCACATAGGCCTCCAGAAGCTATAGATGCAACAGTGATCCATAAGTGGGAATTTCGGGTCTTCACATCCTCCCCCACTAAAAGAAAGTTTCGTCCTCGAAACTAGCTCAAATCCACCAGGAGTTACAAATACCACGGGTAGGTATCCATCAATAACGCCTCCAGCTCCCGGAACACCACTCACTCCCCGTGATTATTCCTCAACAACAACAACACCAAGTACGGCATGGCCCGAGGTGCAATTCTCTCATCTCTCGAGCCAGAAATCGCAACGGGCGTCCCTCGTACCCAACAATCACAGATCTCAAAGGGGCAAGTCAATCACGGGCGAGGGATCCAAAAACACTTCACTCCTGAGCTGAGACGTGAAAAACCACAGGGGCTCCACCAAAATGCTGGGGGAAAAGAAAATAACAACTAGTGCTACACGCACCAACACCCCACCCTGGTGCCAATCTCAACAAGGCGACCCGAAGCATACCCACACATTCATCCAATAAGGAAAAGAATCCAATAAGCTGGGGTCTTCACTCGGTTACTTCCCGATCCAAAACCACCCGAGTGGACTACTCAACCGCAGACTACCCTCAAAAGGGATCCTCAAGAGACACAATCTCAAGCCACAGTTGGTCACTCAACATGTTATCATAACCCCAACGGACCCACGGGTCGAAGTCGACCTCTCAACTAATAAAGGACACCCAGACGAGGACCAAATCGCCGGTGAACGGGACTGAAAACTGGCTCAAAAGGCGATCATAATGCTGATGCCCAAACTCGAATAACATCCATTTGGTCGGGTTCCACCGCCGCTCCAATGGCTAGATTAAGGTGACCCAAGAAGGCATGCACTTGGAGCTAAAACTTGTACCTCAATAACTTGGCATACAGCTTCATCCATACAGGCATGGTAGCACATCCACAAGTGCTCCTCGTACTCCAAGTCGCTCTGGGAGTAAATCAAAATATCCTCGGAAAACACTACTCCCAGTCCGTCCAAGCACAACTAGGACATACAATTCCTCAGATCTTGAAGTCAACAGGACATTCGTCATTCCATTGGGCCTCGCTATAAACTCATAATGCCCCTACCGTGTCCTGAACGCCATTTAGGCGAAGTCCTCGGCTGTCTAATTCCAAGTAGGTACTCGCATCATACACTAACTGCCAGAGTATAACTCCATCAAAAGGGTCCTAGATACCGCCCGGACCTGTCTACACTCGAACCATAAAAGGACCCTCACAGTCGTTTATCAACGACGTGGCATCACCACCGTGTACCAACGGCGTGGCATCACCACCGTATACCAACGGCGTGGCATCACCACCGTATATCAACGGCGTGGCACTAGGTCAAATAGACCCCTCGATCCATCAGATCCTGCAACTGCGCCATTAGCTCTCTAAGCTCTACAGGCGATATCCAATGAGGTGCTGTCGAGGGTGGCGCGGTTCCCCGAACCACATCAAACGCAATCTCTATCTCCCTAACCGGCGGCATTATCAACAGCTCAGGTGAAATCACACCCGGGATCTCATGAGCAACAAAAGATATCCCTGAGTCCCGGTGCCGCCGTAAGCACCTCTCACACTGTCGCTAAGACCTGTGTGCTCTATGCCAACCAATCCCCAAGCGCTGGGTCAAAACACCGAACTGCCACAGTTTCCAACAAGTCTGCCGATACAACTCACGGCCTCGACTGCATTGGACATAATCCACAGGCCTCCCCCACATGCACAACACCAACAGAAACCTGTACCTCTAGTGCACGTGGTAACAAATCTGCCTTTAGTCCATGCAGGAATGCAATATGCTCTAACTCCGACTGCTGTGATGAATTCACACCTGCGACAACCCGATCCGCTGCTGTGGCGCCCTCCAATCGGGCGGCACAGGTTTATCCGCTCTATGCAAGTGGTTGTCGCTCAATCTGCAAGGAAAGTCAGGACTATCCACATAGGGAGCACGACCTCTGTCTCTGCTCCCACTGAGGTGACGAATAAGGTCCTCCGCAGATATCAAATCCATGCTACCGCTGCGCCACTCTGATATTGATACTGATGCTGCCATCGGGGTCCACCCGATCTCTGGCATCTCGGGAACTCGTTATCCTGGAAAAAGAAATCAGAAATGCCTCTGCCGGCCGATCTGTCCTCCATCACCCGGCGCCAAGCGCCAAAATCCAGAACTCGCCTCTGGCGGCAGATCCCTATCCAAAGGAACTGTAACGCCACGCTCCAAACACAACGCCTACTCCAACGAGGCGTCAAAACCTACAACGGAGGGACTGAATAAACTGAAAGGTGTCCTGGCGCAATCCACTCCCAGTCTCACGTATCCTATGCACCTCGTCCCTCGAAACTTGGAGCGCACAGTTCAACAACTGCATAAACTCTCTGGCACAGGGAGGCTCTCAATTGATCACTCCATCACCACCAACCACGACTCTGCCTCCAAAGGCTCCAAACTCAATCTTACGAGTCGGGGTGGTTCATCTGCCAAATCTGGCTCAGTAGATCGATCATGTCCCACAGCTCCTCTGCTGTCAACTATCCACCCTGCCTCAGTGCCTCGGCACTAACTTTGGCACGGAGGGGTTACTCAGTGCTCCGACAACTGTGTCACCAAGACCAGCTGCTCACACTGCCGCTGATAAGCCTCTGACAATCCTGTCATCTGGGTCCGGAGTTCTCTGACCTCAATCCGGGTATCCGGCCCAAAACCAACCGCTCGAGCTCAACTGCTATGACAGGATGCACACGGGTCAACATCCAGCGTCGGGGAGACACCGCTCGCCACGACGAAACCACAAAACAGCACACAACAGCGCCCGACCCAATCCAGCGAAAGTCTAAAGCATGTCACCCATTCCACAGCATTATGTTGTCTGCAGCCAACATAATCACCTAGGAGAATAATGTCACGCCCCGGGGGTTTGTTTTAGCGGAAACGATTCATTAAAAGTCGAATATTTGACGTGTAAATTTTTTTTTTTTTTTTGTTTAAAAGAGAACCCCTCTTCCCCGGCACGTGCCCAGACCCGCCACACATGCAGGATCACTCTGCAAACGGACAGAGTCTCCCCTGTACGTGCACGGCGTAGCGTCCAGTACATGTTCCAACTTACACAACTAATCAATCACAACAATTAGCATTCTAAACTAATAAAAGAAGAACATATGGCCGATCAATTTGGAAAGGATAAATCCACAGTTTTGAAAGAGCGCCTACCCGGCGCTTACGTTTTGAAAGCCAGTTTCGAAATCAGCATAAATCCACAAGGTTTGAAAACGGTGCCCACCCGACACCAAGTTTTGAAATCCCTTTCGCAATCCATAAATTCACAGGGTTTTGAAACCAGTGCCCACACGACACTTAGATTTTAAAAACGGTTTTCGCAATCTTTTCTTTGGCTTCTGCCCTCTTGATTTTCAAATGGCCAATAGAAATAGAAGAAAAAGTAACGCACAAGGGGCACTAAATGCAACCCGTACCGACATCCACGCCGACCCCACGAGGGTATCGCGAACCTCTCACATAACTACAATGCAATGAAAAACGAGAATGAAAGAAGAAATACAGTCCAGGGTCCCCAGCGACCCAGCTGCTCCTGTCCCGTCCTCACCACCGCCTACCTCTCCCCCGTCTGAACCCTGTCACGAAGTGGGATGTCAGTGACGCAAAAATAGTAGAGCAGGAGAATATAATAAAACAAACCGTGAAGACAACCGGAGCAACCACCCTCCCAAGGAGGAAAGGCAACCTGTACACCTGTATCCTGTAATACCCGGACACGTCGGACAACTAAACCGACGGTCCATACCGTACCTGCAGAAACCCGACCACGCCGGACAACTAAACCGACGGGTCGCACCGCTCGCACCTCGGCGTCTCAACCCCACCACTAATAAGGGGCCCCACTACGTCACCTCGTGGGTATACACGGGTCATAGACCACTTTTCCGGAAAAGCGCACCCTTTGCGGTGGCCAAACCGCGGGTGCGCGTGTGACAGCCTCGAGCCAAGTAACCATAACCATCATCATGTCAGCATCATAATATATATAACAAAAGTAAAACGGCAACAGGTATGCTCAAAGTAAAACCGTAACATATGCGATCGAAAGTAACCCGCTATCATGTATAATCAAAAGGAAAACGACCGTCGGAAAACCGACGCTAAACATTATAACGAAACCCATTAACATGCATAAGCCATCACCCATCAATATTTAACCCCAGTATGCTTAGAATTGACCCCGTCCAATATGATAGAGTTAGATGCTAGGACCAAGAAAATAAAACCCACCTGAATGAAGGCCGATCCCGAACTCCCGCTAGACTACCAGGAGGCTGGTGCTGAACTGCTGGGCCCTGAACAGAGACTGTAGTCAGAACTAGACTCACATATACCCGTCCCGACGACACGACAGTAACGGAGTGTTTATACGGGGCAATATTGCCGATTTACCGCACAGAATCTAACTCTCGATCAATGAGGACCTACTGAACTCTAACAAGATGCCTAGTAGGCGTGTAAACGCTGTCTAAGGACAGCCAGCAAGTCCGAATCGCATTTTAGTCCAAAATGTATTTTTAATTTGCATAAAGTTATTGCATTAATCCGATGTTTCGACTCGTTCTCAAAATCCGGGAGTCCAAAAGCTGCGCCGTAACTTTCAGCACATTTGTTACGACGAGACGGAGGCCGTGCTCGCAATATTTGGGCCGAGACCAGGCCCATTTACAAGTTGGCCCAAAAACACAAGGGCTCCAAATTAGTAATGTTGCGACTTAATATATACTTGATCTGCAAGTGATCTAACTGGAGCATGGTATACAGTAGGGACTGAGGATAATGGGGGCTCACCTTGCGCGCGTCGGAGGCCGGCCGGGAAGTTCGCCGGAGCAAGGTGATGAAACTCCAACCAAGCTAGAGCTCGGTTTGGCCGAATCTTGATCGGCTCGGGCCCTAGGCTTGAGCAGAGGCCAGTAGCAGTAGGAGAGTGCTCACGGGGGTGGCTCGGTCACTTCCCGACCCAACGCCGGCGACCCCGGGCGGCGATCGGCTGGAATCCGAGCTCTACGGCCACCTATAGAGCAACAAATGGGAAGTTTATGAGAAGGGTTCCTTGAGCCCATGCAAAGGCATGAAAGCGATGCCCTCGACCACGAGACCTTACCTGGGTGGTTGGCCGGCGACTAGATGCGGCGACGGCGGCCGGCGGTAGGTGCTCGGATTGCCTTAAGGGTGCAATTACTGAGAAAGGAAGTCCCACGTTAATATCCACATGCATTGGTTTGGAAAAGTTCCTATGACCAATATCATCACATCTGGACAACTTACCCGCGTGGAACAACGCCGGCGGCGCGCGGTGGCGGGGCTCGGCCAAGCTCGGGGGAGCTTTAATGGCGGATTCCGGCCGGCTGGGTTCTGGCCGGTGGGACTTGGACCAAAAGGTCCCTCTCGGTGCAAGGAGTCTTCTGGTGGCGGTGGCCGGCGACCCCAGTGAGCGGCGGCGCCGGTTGGGTGGATTCCGGCGAAGTGCACAAGAGGCCGGTTCTAGGGCATCCCCGTACGGCGTGGTCACTCCGCCGATCTTCCTCAAACTTCGCAGGTGAGTTGCAGTCGATGAGGAGATGAGGATCAACGGTACCGATCGTGTTTTCAACGGTCGGAAGAAGTGAGGACCGAGTTCGTCGGAAACTAATTTCTTCCGGCGACCTAATGCTTCCGCCGGCAACAGGGACGGCGCCAAGGGCTCAGGCTGCACCAGCATGATCCTTACGAGGTCAGAATAGGAAAAGGAGGGTCCCTAGGCCATTTTATTGTAATAAGTTCAACCACTTACCTCGCCGGAATAAAAGAAGAAGAAGCTTCTTCCCGCGGCGGCGCACGGCGGTGCCAGACCTCGGGTTCACTTCAGCTCGGCCTCGACCATACAGGGGATCTCCCAGAGGACGCTAGGGAACCCCCAGAACCCTCGGTGAGCAACCCTTCCTTTCCAACCCGAGATGAAGGGTTTCTTGATTCTTTTCTTCACCGGCGACGGGGTGGCGGCGGCCGGTGCGCGACCCTCCGTGGAGTGCGGTAGAGAGGAGGAAGAAGTTGGGAGGTGCGGCTGGGGCAGCAGCTACGAGCTTAGGGATTAATGGAAACCCTAACCTCATATGTGTATATATAGAGTTTATGCATAATTGCATTTAAACCCTCCATCTCTTGATATTAGAAGATCAGTCCCTCCCAGCAGCTCATATTCACACTTAGGTCCCTCACCAAGCACTTGCACGGTTTTCGAGGCACAAACTATAGGGTTTTCGCGTAATTTATCACGTTTTTCAGTATATTTTACGCTTTTCGAGACAACCGAGTTGTCAAACTGAAAAATGGACACCGCCACGACGTCCGGCTCGACGAGACCTATCAGGTAGCGATCTCTGATTTCGCGAAGCTGCCCGGATAAAATCTCGGTCCATAATAACTGTGTCAAAATACAGTTTTCGCGCTTTTCGAGATTCCAGAGTCGTCAACAGAATTTCCGTCAGTGCCATTGTGTCCAGAATGACGAAACCGTTCGAAATGACTACCTGGATCACTATATTCGGATTCCGAACAGTGAATTAGTCAATATTATATTCGTCGGGGTCTCGAAAACCAGGGTTACTGTTCATCTACAGTAACTCACTTAAGTGCACTGTGCGCAGAGGACACTGTTACATTGGTCGCGAGATTCTCCCACTTCTTAGTTGAATTCTGGAAGATCCGACCGTCAGATCGAAAAGTGCTGAATATGAATCTCGCTCAGTTCGACGAGACGATCGCAACGGTCAGCTCGGATTTCCAAGATCATGTCCGGATTGGAAAATAGCCTTTTTGTCTCGTAAATCGTGCAACTCGCACACTGGCAATTGACTAAATAAATCAACGTAGGTCTTTTGAACCCGAAATCGACTACGATTCTGCTTTTAATCTATTTATTAAAAATAAATATTTTGAGTCTTTACATCACTTACAACTTAAAAGAAGTTTCGTCCCCGAAACTTACAACTTAAAAAAAAAGTTTCATTCCCGGAGCTTACAGCCTGAAGTCATACTCTATGAAACTGCTCAGAAAGCTTAATCGAGGGCTACAAGTCAGTCGCAAGGTATCTACAACTCTAAGGTTACTAATTTAGACCCAATCTGATACTCCTCATTACAGGGCAGGGTATTTCCTCAGTTCTTTCGACCGTCCGTTGCCTGCAGCCAACGTGCTTACCCAAGAGAACAGCGGAATACCAAAGGTTTGTCGCCGACAACAAGTTGGGGACGCAACTCCCACCAGAAGGTATATCACATACTTCCCAACACAATCTCAGTGCCAGAAACATAACTTTTATCAAGGATTACTACCGCCTTGTGGTCACAAACATCGCCATGATTAACACATAGGCGAGTCCACGTCGATCCACAAACCTGTGCAAAAGGTGGGGTCAATTTGCATCCGTCCCAAAACAGGGTTACCATCGGGCCCATAGGCCAACGAATTAAGACACGGGGACACTGAAGGGTCAGCAACTTGTTCAACCTCTAAGCAAACTGTGAGGCTAGTGCAATAATAGCAGTCATCTACTGCTATGCCATCAGATGGACGATTACGAAGAGAACAGTGATTTAACTGTTAACCACCGTAACTGATCCGAGCACTCTGGCTCCATTGAAACATCAGCCCACAGCCGAAACCACTACCGCGGCTAACCCCGCACTAACAACGATCCCAAAAACCAGAGTGCGTACGACTAATAACCGAAACAACGAGACTCAACTGTGTGAAACACACCTGAGCTCCAAACCACTATGCCAATACCCTACGCTCTCTTGTGAACACAAGTCATCCTAGGGTTCGTTCCTAACCAAATACCCAGGTATCGGATCGGAAAGGCGGAGGTTTGTGCATCGGAAACTGTGCAATTCACGCACCGGTATGCAAATCGCTAAGGTTAGATCTGCTTTCTCGCCCGCGAGCACACTAGAATTTCTCGAGTGCTACATCACTCACACCTTAAAAGAAGTTTCATCCCCGAAACTTAAATACGCCAGGGATCCAATACATGGGAAAAGTGGCCAAACATATCCGACTTGCGCTTCCCATTGGCCTTGCGCCCCTCGTGATCTGTACTGCTTCACAATCACAAACTCGCAACCCAAAACCTCAAGACTATGCCTTGGTCATGGGGAGCTGGCGACAAAACCCGAGAAGCACGGTCCTACTTCCGTCTTGGCACCCAAGGGGGTGCGACACTCTGATTAACCTCTACCGCTCGGTCCCAAACCATTGCCCTTCCAAGCACCATACACTGAGCCGAGCTGCATACCCCCAGGCCAACGATCACATTCCCAACTAGGAGTATTTAAGCTCTAGGTCCGCTCAACAAAAGGAAGAAATCAAGCCCAAACGAACAAGATTTGCTAGTCCCAGTGGTCTCTTTTCTCGACCCCAGGGGGAAATCCCAAGACCCCCACAACAACACTGCTACACGAGCCCAAACAACACGACTACACAAACGCGACAACCGAGCTAAACCGAGAAACAAAACTTAACCCGTACTCACACACCCCACAAGTCAGTTCTAGACTCCGCTAGTATAGCACTTAACCAACTATCGAGAAAACGGGACATATACTTTTCCCCGCTCCCCCGATCACTCGCGTTCTACGCTTCTATGCCTTATTCAATTCATTCCTTCGTAGCTAAGTGTGGTATCTCTGTCGATGTCGGACACTGACTCTGCGTCCCCGGCCGATGATCTAGTACGGGCCATGTCTGTCACACATCACAAGAGTCAACTTCCGACTACCCTACTAACAACAACCATAAAGTGAGAGAAAGGACTCAACATTCCCCCCCCCTCCCTCGGTCACTCACGTTCTACAGTCCTATGCCCTACCCATTTCATTCATGTGCAGGCAAGTGAGGTGTTCCCGCGGATGTCGGCACTAACTGTTGTGATTGAAAGAACTCTCTGATACCATTTAATCTGTCACGCCCCGGGGGTTTGTTTAGCGGAAACGATTCATTAAAAGTCGAATATTTGACGTGTAAATTTTTTTTTTTTTTGTTTAAAAGAGAACCCCTCTTCCCCGGCACGTGCCCAGACCCGCCACACATACAGGATCACTCTGCAAACGGACAGAGTCTCCCCTGTACGTGCACGGCGTAGCGTCCAGTACATGTTCCAACTTACACAACCAATCAATCACAACAATTAGCATTCTAAACTAATAAAAGAAGAACATATGGCCGATCAATTTGGAAAGGATAAATCCACAGTTTTGAAAGAGCGCCTACCCGGCGCTTACGTTTGAAAGCCAGTTTCGAAATCAGCATAAATCCACAAGGTTTGAAAACGGTGCCCACCCGACACCAAGTTTTGAAATCCCTTTCGCAATCCATAAATTCACAGGGTTTTGAAACCAGTGCCCACACGACACTTAGATTTTAAAAACGGTTTTCGCAATCTTTTCTTTGACTTCTGCCCTCTTGATTTTCAAATGGCCAATAGAAATAGAAGAAAAAGTAACGCACAAGGGGCACTAAATGCAACCCGTACCGACATCCACGCCGACCCCACGAGGGTATCGCGAACCTCTCACATAACTACAATGCAATGAAAAACGAGAATGAAAGAAGAAATACAGTCCAGGGTCCCCAGCGACCCAGCTGCTCCTGTCCCGTCCTCACCACCGCCTACCTCTCCCCCGTCTGAACCCTGTCACGAAGTGGGATGTCAGTGACGCAAAAATAGTAGAGCAGGAGAATATAATAAAACAAACCGTGAAGACAACCGGAGCAACCACCCTCCCAAGGAGGAAAGGCAACCTGTACACCTGCATCCTGTAATACCCGGACACGTCGGACAACTAAACCGACGGTCCATACCGTACCTGCAGAAACCCGACCACGCCGGACAACCTAAACCGACGGGTCGCACCGCTCGCACCTCGGCGTCTCAACCCCACCACTAATAAGGGGCCCCACTACGTCACCTCGTGGGTATACACGGTCATAGACCACTTTTCCGGAAAAGCGCACCCTTTGCGGTGGCCAAACCGCGGGTGCGCGTGTGACAGCCTCGAGCCAAGTAACCATAACCATCATCATGTCAGCATCATAATATATATAACAAAAGTAAAACGGCAACAGGTATG
Source organism: Tillandsia leiboldiana (assembly GCA_029204045.2). Lineage (NCBI taxonomy): Eukaryota > Viridiplantae > Streptophyta > Magnoliopsida > Poales > Bromeliaceae > Tillandsia > Tillandsia leiboldiana. The sequence continues at coordinate 107,796 of JAQNDB010000093.1, read as the reverse complement.
CTCAAAGTAAAACCGTAACATATGCGATCGAAAGTAACCCGCTATCATGTATAATCAAAAGGAAAACGACCGTCGGAAAACCGACGCTAAACATTATGACGAAACCCATTAACATGCATAAGCCCATCACCCATCAATATTTAACCCCAGTATGCTTAGAATTGACCCCGTCCAATATGATAGAGTTAGATGCTAGGACCAAGAAAATAAAACCCACCTGAATGAAGGCCGATCCCGAACTCCCGCTAGACTACCAGGAGGCTGGTGCTGAACTGCTGGGCCCTGAACAGAGACTGTAGTCAGAACTAGACTCACATATACCCGTCCCGACGACACGACAGTAACGGAGTGTTTATACGGGGCAATATTGCCGATTTACCGCACAGAATCTAACTCTCGATCAATGAGGACCTACTGAACTCTAACCAAGATGCCTAGTAGGCGTGTAAACGCTGTCTAAGGACAGCCAGCAAGTCCGAATCGCATTTTAGTCCAAAATGTATTTTTAATTTGCATAAAGTTATTGCATTAATCCGATGTTTCGACTCGTTCTCAAAATCCGGGAGTCCAAAAGCTGCGCCGTAACTTCAGCACATTTGTTACGACGAGACGGAGGCCGTGCTCGCAATATTTGGGCCGAGACAGGCCCATTTCACAAGTTGGCCCAAAAACACAAGGGCTCCAATTAGTAATGTTGCGACTTAATAATACTTGATCTGCAAGTGATCTAACTGGAGCATGGTATACAGTAGGGACTGAGGATAATGGGGCTCACCTTGCGCGCGTCGGAGGCCGGCCGGGAAGTTCGCCGGAGCAAGGTGATGAAACTCCAACCAAGCTAGAGCTCGGTTTGGCCGAATCTTGATCGGCTCGGGCCCTAGGCTTGAGCAGAGGCCAGTAGCAGTAGGAGAGTGCTCACGGGGGTGGCTCTGTCACTTCCCGACCCAACGCCGGCGACCCCGGGCGGGCGATCGGCTGGAATCCGAGCTCTACGGCCACCTATAGAGCAACAAATGGGAAGTTTATGAGAAGGGTTCCTTGAGCCCATGCAAAGGCATGAAAGCGATGCCCTCGACCACGAGACCTTACCTGGGTGGTTGGCCGGCGACTAGATGCTGGCGACGGCCGGCCGGCGGTAGGGTTGCTCGGATTGCCTTAAGGGTGGCAATTACTGAGAAAGGAAGTCCCACGTTAATATCCACATGCATTGGTTTGGAAAAGTTCCTATGACCATATCATCACATCTGGACAACTTACCCGCGTGGAACAACGCCGGCGGCGCGCGGGTTGGCGGGGCTCGCCAAGCTCGGGGGAGCTTTTAATGGCGGATTCCGGCCGGCTGGGTTCTGGCCGGTGGGACTTGGACCAAAAGGTCCCTCTCGGTGCAAGGAGGTCTTCTGTGGCGGTGGCCGGCGACCCCAAGTGAGCGGCGGCGCCGGTTGGGTGGATTCCGGCGAAGTGCACAAGAGGCCGGTTCTAGGGCATCCCCGTACGGCGTGGTCACTCGCCGATCTTCCTCAAACTTCGCAGGTGAGTTGCAGTCGATGAGGAGATGAGGATCAACGGTACCGATCGTGTTTTCAACGGTCGGAAGAAGTGAGGACCGAGTTCGTCGGAAACTAATTTCTTCCGCGACCTAATGCTTCCGCCGGCAACAGGGACGGCGCCAAGGGCTCAGGCTGCACCAGCATGATCCTTACGAGGTCAGAAGAGGAAAGGAGGGTCCCTAGGCCATTTTATTGTAATAAGTTCAACCACTTACCTCGCCGGAATAAAGAAGAAGAAGCTTCTTCCCGCGGCGGCGCACGGCGGTGCCAGACCTCGGGTTCACTTCAGCTCGGCCTCGACCATACAGGGGATCTCCCAGAGGACGCTAGGGAACCCCCAGAACCCTCGGTGAGCAACCCTTCCTTTCCAACCCGAGATGAAGGGTTTCTTGATTCTTTTTCTTCACCGGCGACGGGGTGGGGGGGGCGCGCCGTGCGCGCCCTCCGTGGAGTGCGGTAGAGAGGAGGAAGAAGTTGGGAGGTGCGGCTGGGGCAGCAGCTACGAGCTTAGGGATTAATGGAAACCCTAACCTCATATGTGTATATAGAGTTTATGCATAATTGCATTTAAACCCTCCATCTCTTGATATTAGAAGATCAGTCCCTCCCAGCAGCTCATATTCACACTTAGGTCCCTCACCAAGCACTTGCACGGTTTTCGAGGCACAAACTATAGGGTTTTCGCGTAATTTATCACGTTTTCAGTATATTTTACGCTTTTCGAGACAACCGAGTTGTCAAACTGAAAAATGGACACCCGCCACGACGTCCGGCTCGACGAGACCTATCAGGTAGCGATCTCTGATTTTCGCGAAGCTGCCGGATAAAATCTCGGTCCATAATAACTGTGTCAAAATACAGTTTTCGCGCTTTTCGAGATTCCAGAGTCGTCAAACAGAATTTCCGTCAGTGCCATTGTGTCCAGAATGACGAAACCGTTCGAAATGACTACCTGGATCACTATATTTCGGATTCCAACAGTGAATTAGTCAATATATATTCGTCGGGGTCTCGAAAACCAGGGTTACTGTTCATCTACAGTAACTCACTTAAGTGCACTGTGCGCAGAGGACACTGTTACATTGGTCCGAGATTCTCCCACTTCTTAGTTGAATTCTGGAAGATCCGACCGTCAGATCGAAAAGTGCTGAATATGAATCTCGCTCAGTTCGACGAGACGATCGCAACGGTCAACTCGGATTTCCAAGATCATGTCCGGATTGGAAAATAGCCTTTTTGTCCTCGTAAATCGTGCAACTCGCACACTGGCAATTGACTAAATAAATCAACGTAGTCTTTGAACCCGAAATCGACTACGATTCTGCTTTTAATCTATTTATTAAAAATAAAATATTTTGAGTCGTTACAGCACTTAAACTTAAAGAAGTTTCGTCCCCGAAACGTTTCAATTAAAAAAAAAAGTTGCATTCCGAGCTTAACAGCCTGAAGTCATACTCTATGAAACTGCTCAGAAAAAGCTTAATCGAGGGCTACAAGGTCAGTCGCAAGGTATCTACAACTCTAAGGTTACTAATTTTAGACCCAATCTTATACTCTCTCATCCGGGCAGGGTCTTTCCTCAGTTCTTTGACCGTCCGTTTCCCTGCCACCAACGTGCTTACCAAGAGAACAGCGATACCAAAGGTTTGTCCGCCGACAACAAGTTGGGGACGCAACTCTCCCACCAAAGGTATATCACATACTTCCCAACACAACTCAGTGCCAGAAACATACTTTTTATCAGGATTACTACCGCCT
>JAQNDB010000093.1:38412-104391 GCA_029204045.2 Tillandsia leiboldiana | reverse complement strand
TGTATAATCAAAAGGAAAACGGCCGTCAGGAAAAACCGACGCTAAACATTATGACGAAACCCATTAACATGCATAAGCCATCACCCATCAATATTTAACCCCAGGTATGCTTAGAATTGACCCCGTCCAATATGATAGAGTTAGATTGCTAGGACCAAGAAAATAAAACCCACCTGAATGAAGGCCGATCCCGAACTCCCGCTAGACTACCAGGAGGCTGGTGCTGAACTGCTGGGCCCTGAACAGAGACTGTAGTCAGAACTAGACTCACATATAACCCGTCCCGACGACACGACAGTAACGGAGTGTTTATACGGGGCAATATTGCCGATTTACCGCACAGAATCTAACTCTCGATCAATGAGGACCTACTGAACTCTAACAAGATGCCTAGTAGGCGTGTAAACGCTGTCTAAGACAGCCAGCAAGTCCGAATCGCATTTTAGTCCAAAATGTATTTTTAATTTGCATAAAGTTATTGCATTAATCCGATGTTTCGACTCGTTCTCAAAATCCGGGAGTCCAAAAGCTGCGCCGTAACTTTCAGCACATTTGTTACGACGAGACGGAGGCCGTGCTCGCAATATTTGGGCCGAGACCAGGCCCATTTACAAGTTGGCCCAAAACACAAGGGCTCCAAATTAGTAATGTTGCGACTTAATATATACTTGATCTGCAAGTGATCTAACTGGAGCATGGTATACAGTAGGGACTGAGGATAATGGGGGCTCACCTTGCGCTCGTCGGAGGCCGGCCGGGAAGTTGCGCCGGAGCAAGGTGATGAAACTCCAACCAAGCTAGAGCTCGGTTTGGCCGAATCTTGATCGGCTCGGGCCCTAGGCTTGAGCAGAGAGGCCAGGTAGCAGTAGGAGAGTGCTCACGGGGGTGGCTCGGGTCACTTCCCGACCCAACGCCGGCGACCCCGGGCGGCGATCGGCTGGAATCCGAGCTCTACGGCCACCTATAGAGCAACAAATGGGAAGTTTATGAGAAGGGTTCCTTGAGCCCATGCAAAGGCATGAAAGCGATGCCCTCGACCACGAGACCTTACCTGGGTGGTTGGCCGGCGACTAGATGCGGCGACGGCGGCCGGCGGTAGGTGCTCGGATTGCCTTAAGGGTGCAATTACTGAGAAAGGAAGTCCCACGTTAATATCCACATGCATTGGTTTGGAAAAGTTCCTATGACCAATATCATCACATCTGGACAACTTACCCGCGTGGAACAACGCCGGCGGCGCGCTGGTGGCGGGGCTCGGCCAAGCTCGGGGGAGCTTTAATGGCGGATTCCGGCCGGCTGGGTTCTGGCCGGTGGGACTTGGACCAAAAGGTCCCTCTCGGTGCAAGGAGTCTTCTGGTGGCGGTGGCCGGCGACCCCAGTGAGCGGCGGCGCCGGATGGGTGGATTCCGGCGAAGTGCACAAGAGGCCGGTTCTAGGGCATCCCCGTACGGCGTGGTCACTCCGCCGATCTTCCTCAAACTTCGCAGGTGAGTTGCAGTCGATGAGGAGATGAGGATCAACGGTACCGATCGTGTTTTCAACGGTCGGAAGAAGTGAGGACCGAGTTCGTCGGAAACTAATTTCTTCCGGCGACCTAATGCTTCCGCCGGCAACAGGGACGGCGCCAAGGGCTCAGGCTGCACCAGCATGATCCTTACGAGGTCAGAATAGGAAAAGGAGGGTCCCTAGGCCATTTTATTGTAATAAGTTCAACCACTTACCTCGCCGGAATAAAAGAAGAAGAAGCTTCTTCCCGCGGCGGCGCACGGCGGTGCCAGACCTCGGGTTCACTTCAGCTCGGCCTCGACCATACAGGGGATCTCCCAGAGGACGCTAGGGAACCCCCAGAACCCTCGGTGAGCAAACCCTTCCTTTCCAACCCGAGATGAAGGGTTTCTTGATTCTTTCTTCACCGGCGACGGGGTGGCGGCGGCCGGTGCGCGACCCTCCGTGGAGTGCGGTAGAGAGGAGGAAGAAGTTGGGAGGTGCGGCTGGGGCAGCAGCTACGAGCTTAGGGATTAATGGAAACCCTAACCTCATATGTGTATATATAGAGTTTATGCATAATTGCATTTAAACCCTCCATCTCTTGATATTAGAAGATCAGTCCCTCCCAGCAGCTCATATTCACACTTAGGTCCCTCACCAAGCACTTGCACGGTTTTTCGAGGCACAAACTATAGGGTTTTCGCGTAATTTATCACGTTTTTCAGTATATTTTACGCTTTTCGAGACAACCGAGTTGTCAAACTGAAAATGGACACCGCCACGACGTCCGGCTCGACGAGGACCTATCAGGTAGCGATCTCTGATTTTCGCGAAGCTGCCGGATAAAATCTCGGTCCATAATAACTGTGTCAAAATACAGTTTTCGCGCTTTTCGAGATTCCAGAGTCGTCAAACAGAATTTCCGTCAGTGCCATTGTGTCCAGAATGACGAAACCGTTCGAAATGACTACCTGGATCACTATATTCGGATTCCGAACAGTGAATTAGTCAATATTATATTCGTCGGGGTCTCGAAAACCAGGGTTACTGTTCATCTACAGTAACTCACTTAAGTGCACTGTGCGCAGAGGACACTGTTACATTGGTCGCGAGATTCTCCCACTTCTTAGTTGAATTCTGGAAGATCCGACCGTCAGATCGAAAAGTGCTGAATATGAATCTCGCTCAGTTCGACGAGACGATCGCAACGGTCAGCTCGGATTTCCAAGATCATGTCCGGATTGGAAAATAGTCCTTTTTGTCTCGTAAATCGTGCAACTCGCACACTGGCAATTGACTAAATAAATCAACGTAGGTCTTTTGAACCCGAAATCGACTACGATTCTGCTTTTAATCTATTTATTAAAAATAAAATATTTTGAGTCTTACATCACTTACAACTTAAAAGAAGTTTCGTCCCCGAAACTTACAACTTAAAAAAAAGTTTCATTCCCGGAGCTTACAGCCTGAAGTCATACTCTATGAAACTGCTCAGAAAGCTTAATCGAGGGCTACAAGTCAGTCGCAAGGTATCTACAACTCTAAGGTTACTAATTTAGACCCAATCTGATACTCCTCATTACAGGGCAGGGTATTTCCTCAGTTCTTTCGACCGTCCGTTGCCTGCAGCCAACGTGCTTACCCAAAGAACAGCGGAATACCAAAGGTTTGTCGCCGACAACAAGTTGGGGACGCAACTCCCACCAGAAGGTATATCACATACTTCCCAACACAATCTCAGTGCCAGAAACATAACTTTTATCAAGGATTACTACCGCCTTGTGGTCACAAACATCGCCATGATTAACACATAGGCGAGTCCACGTCGATCCACAAAACCTGTGCAAAAGGTGGGGTCAATTTGCATCCGTCCCAAAACAGGGTTACCATCGGGCCCATAGGCCAACGAATTAAGACACGGGGACACTGAAGGGTCAGCAACTTGTTCAACCTCTAAGCAAACTGTGAGGCTAGTGCAATAATAGCAGTCATCTACTGCTATGCCATCAGATGGACGATTACGAAGAGAACAGTGATTTAACTGTTAACCACCGTAACTGATCCGAGCACTCTGGCTCCATTGAAACATCAGCCCACAGCCGAAACCACTACCGCGGCTAACCCCGCACTAACAACGATCCCAAAAACCAGAGTGCGTACGACTAATAACCGAAACAACGAGACTCAACTGTGTGAAACACACCTGAGCTCCAAACCACTATGCCAATACCCTACGCTCTCTTGTGAACACAAGTCATCCTAGGGTTCGTTCCTAACCAAATACCCAGGTATCGGATCGGAAAGGCGGAGGTTTGTGCATCGGAAACTGTGCAATTCACGCACCGGTATGCAAATCGCTAAGGTTAGATCTGCTTTCTCGCCCGCGAGCACACTAGAATTTCTCGAGTGCTACATCACTCACACCTTAAAAGAAGTTTCATCCCCGAAACTTAAATACGCCAGGGATCCAATACATGGGAAAAGTGGCCAAACATATCCGACTTGCGCTTCCCATTGGCCTTGCGCCCCTCGTGATCTGTACTGCTTCACAATCACAAACTCGCAACCCAAAACCTCAAGACTATGCCTTGGTCATGGGGAGCTGGCGACAAAACCCGAGAAGCACGGTCCTACTTCCGTCTTGGCACCCAAGGGGGTGCGACACTCTGATTAACCTCTACCGCTCGGTCCCAAACCATTGCCCTTCCAAGCACCATACACTGAGCCGAGCTGCATACCCCCAGGCCAACGATCACATTCCCAACTAGGAGTATTTAAGCTCTAGGTCCGCTCAACAAAAGGAAGAAATCAAGCCCAAACGAACAAGATTTGCTAGTCCCAGTGGTCTCTTTTCTCGACCCCAGGGGGAAATCCCAAGACCCCCACAACAACACTGACTACACGAGCCCAAACAACACGACTACACAAACGCGACAACCGAGCTAAACAGAGAAACAAAACTTAACCCGTACTCACACACCCCACAAGTCAGTTCTAGACTCCGCTAGTATAGCACTTAACCAACTATCGAGAAAACGGGACATATACTTTTCCCCCGCTCCCCCGATCACTCGCGTTCTACGCTTCTATGCCTTATTCAATTCATTCCTTCGTAGCTAAGTGTGGTATCTCTGTCGATGTCGGACACTGACTCTGCGTCCCCGGCCGATGATCTAGTACGGGCCATGTCTGTCACACATCACAAGAGTCAACTTCCGACTACCCTACTAACAACAACCATAAAGTGAGAGAAAGGACTCAACATTCCCCCCCCTCCCACGGTCACTCACGTTCTACAGTCCTATGCCCTACCCATTCATTCATGTGCAGGCAAGTGAGGTGTTCCCGCGGATGTCGGCACTAACTGTTGTGATTGAAAGAACTCTCTGATACCATTTAATCTGTCACGCCCCGGGGGTTTGTTTTAGCGGAAACGATTCATTAAAAGTCGAATATTTGACGTGTAAATTTTTTTTTTTTTTTTGTTTAAAAGAGAACCCCTCTTCCCCGGCACGTGCCCAGACCCGCCACACATACAGGATCACTCTGCAAACGGACAGAGTCTCCCCTGTACGTGCACGGCGTAGCGTCCAGTACATGTTCCAACTTACACAACCAATCAATCACAACAATTAGCATTCTAAACTAATAAAAGAAGAACATATGGCCGATCAATTTGGAAAGGATAAATCCACAGTTTTGAAAGAGCGCCTACCCGGCGCTTACGTTTTGAAAGCCAGTTTCGAAATCAGCATAAATCCACAAGGTTTGAAAACGGTGCCCACCCGACACCAAGTTTTGAAATCCCTTTCGCAATCCATAAATTCACAGGGTTTTGAAACCAGTGCCCACACGACACTTAGATTTTAAAAACGGTTTTCGCAATCTTTCTTTGCTTCTGCCCTCTTGATTTTCAAATGGCCAATAGAAATAGAAGAAAAAGTAACGCACAAGGGGCACTAAATGCAACCCGTACCGACATCCACGCCGACCCCACGAGGGTATCGCGAACCTCTCACATAACTACAATGCAATGAAAAACGAGAATGAAAGAAGAAATACAGTCCAGGGTCCCCAGCGACCCAGCTGCTCCTGTCCCGTCCTCACCACCGCCTACCTCTCCCCCGTCTGAACCCTGTCACGAAGTGGGATGTCAGTGACGCAAAAATAGTAGAGCAGGAGAATATAATAAAACAAACCGTGAAGACAACCGGAGCAACCACCCTCCCAAGGAGGAAAGGCAACCTGTACACCTGCATCCTGTAATACCCGGACACGTCGGACAACTAAACCGACGGTCCATACCGTACCTGCAGAAACCCGACCACGCCGGACAACTAAACCGACGGGTCGCACCGCTCGCACCTCGGCGTCTCAACCCCACCACTAATAAGGGGCCCCACTACGTCACCTCGTGGGTATACACGGGTCATAGACCACTTTTCCGGAAAAGCGCACCCTTTGCGGTGGCCAAACCGCGGGTGCGCGTGTGACAGCCTCGAGCCAAGTAACCATAACCATCATCATGTCAGCATCATAATATATATAACAAAAGTAAAACGGCAACAGGTATGCTCAAAGTAAAACCGTAACATATGCGATCGAAAGTAACCCGCTATCATGTATAATCAAAAGGAAAACGACCGTCGGAAAACCGACGCTAAACATTATGACGAAACCCATTAACATGCATAAGCCATCACCCATCAATATTTAACCCCAGTATGCTTAGAATTGACCCCGTCCAATATGATAGAGTTAGATGCTAGGACCAAGAAAATAAAACCCACCTGAATGAAGGCCGATCCCGAACTCCCGCTAGACTACCAGGAGGCTGGTGCTGAACTGCTGGGCCCTGAACAGAGACTGTAGTCAGAACTAGACTCACATATACCCGTCCCGACGACACGACAGTAACGGAGTGTTTATACGGGGCAATATTGCCGATTTACCGCATAGAATCTAACTCTCGATCAATGAGGACCTACTGAACTCTAACAAGATGCCTAGTAGGCGTGTAAACGCTGTCTAAGGACAGCCAGCAAGTCCGAATCGCATTTTAGTCCAAAATGTATTTTTAATTTGCATAAAGTTATTGCATTAATCCGATGTTTCGACTCGTTCTCAAAATCCGGGAGTCCAAAAGCTGCGCCGTAACTTTCAGCACATTTGTTACGACGAGACGGAGGCCGTGCTCGCAATATTTGGGCCGAGACCAGGCCCATTTACAAGTTGGCCCAAAAACACAAGGGCTCCAAATTAGTAATGTTGCGACTTAATATATACTTGATCTGCAAGTGATCTAACTGGAGCATGGTATACAGTAGGGACTGAGGATAATGGGGGCTCACCTTGCGCGCGTCGGAGGCCGGCCGGGAAGTTCGCCGGAGCAAGGTGATGAAACTCCAACCAAGCTAGAGCTCGGTTTGGCCGAATCTTGATCGGCTCGGGCCCTAGGCTTGAGCAGAGGCCAGTAGCAGTAGGAGAGTGCTCACGGGGGTGGCTCGGTCACTTCCCGACCCAACGCCGGCGACCCCGGGCGGCGATCGGCTGGAATCCGAGCTCTACGGCCACCTATAGAGCAACAAATGGGAAGTTTATGAGAAGGGTTCCTTGAGCCCATGCAAAGGCATGAAAGCGATGCCCTCGACCACGAGACCTTACCTGGGTGGTTGGCCGGCGACTAGATGCGGCGACGGCGGCCGGCGGTAGGTGCTCGGATTGCCTTAAGGGTGCAATTACTGAGAAAGGAAGTCCCACGTTAATATCCACATGCATTGGTTTGGAAAAGTTCCTATGACCAATATCATCACATCTGGACAACTTACCCGCGTGGAACAACGCCGGCGGCGCGCGGTGGCGGGGCTCGGCCAAGCTCGGGGGAGCTTTAATGGCGGATTCCGGCCGGCTGGGTTCTGGCCGGTGGGACTTGGACCAAAAGGTCCCTCTCGGTGCAAGGAGTCTTCTGGTGGCGGTGGCCGGCGACCCCAGTGAGCGGCGGCGCCGGTTGGGTGGATTCCGGCGAAGTGCACAAGAGGCCGGTTCTAGGGCATCCCCGTACGGCGTGGTCACTCCGCCGATCTTCCTCAAACTTCGCAGGTGAGTTGCAGTCGATGAGGAGATGAGGATCAACGGTACCGATCGTGTTTTCAACGGTCGGAAGAAGTGAGGACCGAGTTCGTCGGAAACTAATTTCTTCCGGCGACCTAATGCTTCCGCCGGCAACAGGGACGGCGCCAAGGGCTCAGGCTGCACCAGCATGATCCTTACGAGGTCAGAAGAGGAAAAGGAGGGTCCCTAGGCCATTTTATTGTAATAAGTTCAACCACTTACCTCGCCGGAATAAAAGAAGAAGAAGCTTCTTCCCGCGGCGGCGCACGGCGGTGCCAGACCTCGGGTTCACTTCAGCTCGGCCTCGACCATACAGGGGATCTCCCAGAGGACGCTAGGGAACCCCCAGAACCCTCGGTGAGCAACCCTTCCTTTCCAACCCGAGATGAAGGGTTTCTTGATTCTTTTCTTCACCGGCGACGGGGGTGGCGGCGGCCGGTGCGCGACCCTCCGTGGAGTGCGGTAGAGAGGAGGAAGAAGTTGGGAGGTGCGGCTGGGGCAGCAGCTACGAGCTTAGGGATTAATGGAAACCCTAACCTCATATGTGTATATATAGAGTTTATGCATAATTGCATTTAAACCCTCCATCTCTTGATATTAGAAGATCAGTCCCTCCCAGCAGCTCATATTCACACTTAGGTCCCTCACCAAGCACTTGCACGGTTTTCGAGGCACAAACTATAGGGTTTTCGCGTAATTTATCACGTTTTTCAGTATATTTTACGCTTTTCGAGACAACCGAGTTGTCAAACTGAAAAATGGACACCGCCACGACGTCCGGCTCGACGAGACCTATCAGGTAGCGATCTCTGATTTTCGCGAAGCTGCCGGATAAAATCTCGGTCCATAATAACTGTGTCAAAATACAGTTTTCGCGCTTTTCGAGATTCCAGAGTCGTCAAACAGAATTTCCGTCAGTGCCATTGTGTCCAGAATGACGAAACCGTTCGAAATGACTACCTGGATCACTATATTCGGATTCCGAACAGTGAATTAGTCAATATTATATTCGTCGGGGTCTCGAAAACCAGGGTTACTGTTCATCTACAGTAACTCACTTAAGTGCACTGTGCGCAGAGGACACTGTTACATTGGTCGCGAGATTCTCCCACTTCTTAGTTGAATTCTGGAAGATCCGACCGTCAGATCGAAAAGTGCTGAATATGAATCTCGCTCAGTTCGACGAGACGATCGCAACGGTCAGCTCGGATTTCCAAGATCATGTCCGGATTGGAAAATAGCCTTTTTGTCTCGTAAATCGTGCAACTCGCACACTGGCAATTGACTAAATAAATCAACGTAGGTCTTTTGAACCCGAAATCGACTACGATTCTGCTTTTAATCTATTTATTAAAAATAAAATATTTTGAGTCTTTACATCACTTACAACTTAAAAGAAGTTTCGTCCCCGAAACTTACAACTTAAAAAAAAGTTTCATTCCCGGAGCTTACAGCCTGAAGTCATACTCTATGAAACTGCTCAGAAAGCTTAATCGAGGGCTACAAGTCAGTCGCAAGGTATCTACAACTCTAAGGTTACTAATTTAGACCCAATCTGATACTCCTCATTACAGGGCAGGGTATTTCCTCAGTTCTTTCGACCGTCCGTTGCCTGCAGCCAACGTGCTTACCCAAGAGAACAGCGGAATACCAAAGGTTTGTCGCCGACAACAAGTTGGGGACGCAACTCCCACCAGAAGGTATATCACATACTTCCCAACACAATCTCAGTGCCAGAAACATAACTTTTATCAAGGATTACTACCGCCTTGTGGTCACAAACATCGCCATGATTAACACATAGGCGAGTCCACGTCGATCCACAAAACCTGTGCAAAAGGTGGGGTCAATTTGCATCCGTCCCAAAACAGGGTTACCATCGGGCCCATAGGCCAACGAATTAAGACACGGGGACACTGAAGGGTCAGCAACTTGTTCAACCTCTAAGCAAACTGTGAGGCTAGTGCAATAATAGCAGTCATCTACTGCTATGCCATCAGCTGGACGATTACGAAGAGAACAGTGATTTAACTGTTAACCACCGTAACTGATCCGAGCACTCTGGCTCCATTGAAACATCAGCCCACAGCCGAAACCACTACCGCGGCTAACCCCGCACTAACAACGATCCCAAAAACCAGAGTGCGTACGACTAATAACCGAAACAACGAGACTCAACTGTGTGAAACACACCTGAGCTCCAAACCACTATGCCAATACCCTACGCTCTCTTGTGAACACAAGTCATCCTAGGGTTCGTTCCTAACCAAATACCCAGGTATCGGATCGGAAAGGCGGAGGTTTGTGCATCGGAAACTGTGCAATTCACGCACCGGTATGCAAATCGCTAAGGTTAGATCTGCTTTCTCGCCCGCGAGCACACTAGAATTTCTCGAGTGCTACATCACTCACACCTTAAAAGAAGTTTCATCCCCGAAACTTAAATACGCCAGGGATCCAATACATGGGAAAAGTGGCCAAACATATCCGACTTGCGCTTCCCATTGGCCTTGCGCCCCTCGTGATCTGTACTGCTTCACAATCACAAACTCGCAACCCAAAACCTCAAGACTATGCCTTGGTCATGGGGAGCTGGCGACAAAACCCGAGAAGCACGGTCCTACTTCCGTCTTGGCACCCAAGGGGGTGCGACACTCTGATTAACCTCTACCGCTCGGTCCCAAACCATTGCCCTTCCAAGCACCATACACTGAGCCGAGCTGCATACCCCCAGGCCAACGATCACATTCCCAACTAGGAGTATTTAAGCTCTAGGTCCGCTCAACAAAAGGAAGAAATCAAGCCCAAACGAACAAGATTTGCTAGTCCCAGTGGTCTCTTTTCTCGACCCCAGGGGGAAATCCCAAGACCCCCACAACAACACTGCTACACGAGCCCAAACAACACGACTACACAAACGCGACAACCGAGCTAAACCGAGAAACAAAACTTAACCCGTACTCACACACCCCACAAGTCAGTTCTAGACTCCGCTAGTATAGCACTTAACCAACTATCGAGAAAACGGGACATATACTTTTCCCCCGCTCCCCCGATCACTCGCGTTCTACGCTTCTATGCCTTATTCAATTCATTCCTTCGTAGCTAAGTGTGGTATCTCTGTCGATGTCGGACACTGACTCTGCGTCCCCGGCCGATGATCTAGTACGGGCCATGTCTGTCACACATCACAAGAGTCAACTTCCGACTACCCTACTAACAACAACCATAAAGTGAGAGAAAGGACTCAACATTCCCCCCCCCTCCCTCGGTCACTCACGTTCTACAGTCCTATGCCCTACCCATTTCATTCATGTGCAGGCAAGTGAGGTGTTCCCGCGGATGTCGGCACTAACTGTTGTGATTGAAAGAACTCTCTGATACCATTTAATCTGTCACGCCCCGGGGGTTTGTTTTAGCGGAAACGATTCATTAAAAGTCGAATATTTGACGTGTAAATTTTTTTTTTTTTTTGTTTAAAAGAGAACCCCTCTTCCCCGGCACGTGCCCAGACCCGCCACACATACAGGATCACTCTGCAAACGGACAGAGTCTCCCCTGTACGTGCACGGCGTAGCGTCCAGTACATGTTCCAACTTACACAACCAATCAATCACAACAATTAGCATTCTAAACTAATAAAAGAAATACATATGGCCGATCAATTTGGAAAGGATAAATCCACAGTTTTGAAAGAGCGCCTACCCGGCGCTTACGTTTTGAAAGCCAGTTTCGAAATCAGCATAAATCCACAAGGTTTGAAAACGGTGCCCACCCGACACCAAGTTTTGAAATCCCTTTCGCAATCCATAAATTCACAGGGTTTTGAAACCAGTGCCCACACGACACTTAGATTTTAAAAACGGTTTTCGCAATCTTTTCTTTGACTTCTGCCCTCTTGATTTTCAAATGGCCAATAGAAATAGAAGAAAAAGTAACGCACAAGGGGCACTAAATGCAACCCGTACCGACATCCACGCCGACCCCACGAGGGTATCGCGAACCTCTCACATAACTACAATGCAATGAAAAACGAGAATGAAAGAAGAAATACAGTCCAGGGTCCCCAGCGACCCAGCTGCTCCTGTCCCGTCCTCACCACCGCCTACCTCTACCCCGTCTGAACCCTGTCACGAAGTGGGATGTCAGTGACGCAAAAATAGTAGAGCAGGAGAATATAATAAAACAAACCGTGAAGACAACCGGAGCAACCACCCTCCCAAGGAGGAAAGGCAACCTGTACACCTGCATCCTGTAATACCCGGACACGTCGGACAACTAAACCGACGGTCCATACCGTACCTGCAGAAACCCGACCACGCCGGACAACTAAACCGACGGGTCGCACCGCTCGCACCTCGGCGTCTCAACCCCACCACTAATAAGGGGCCCCACTACGTCACCTCGTGGGTATACACGGGTCATAGACCACTTTTCCGGAAAAGCGCACCCTTTGCGGTGGCCAAACCGCGGGTGCGCGTGTGACAGCCTCGAGCCAAGTAACCATAACCATCATCATGTCAGCATCATAATATATATAACAAAAGTAAAACGGCAACAGGTATGCTCAAAGTAAAACCGTAACATATGCGATCGAAAGTAACCCGCTATCATGTATAATCAAAAGGAAAACGACCGTCGGAAAACCGACGCTAAACATTATGACGAAACCCATTAACATGCATAAGCCATCACCCATCAATATTTAACCCCAGTATGCTTAGAATTGACCCCGTCCAATATGATAGAGTTAGATGCTAGGACCAAGAAAATAAAACCCACCTGAATGAAGGCCGATCCCGAACTCCCGCTAGACTACCAGGAGGCTGGTGCTGAACTGCTGGGCCCTGAACAGAGACTGTAGTCAGAACTAGACTCACATATACCCGTCCCGACGACACGACAGTAACGGAGTGTTTATACGGGGCAATATTGCCGATTTACCGCACAGAATCTAACTCTCGATCAATGAGGACCTACTGAACTCTAACAAGATGCCTAGTAGGCGTGTAAACGCTGTCTAAGGACAGCCAGCAAGTCCGAATCGCATTTTAGTCCAAAATGTATTTTTAATTTGCATAAAGTTATTGCATTAATCCGATGTTTCGACTCGTTCTCAAAATCCGGGAGTCCAAAAGCTGCGCCGTAACTTTCAGCACATTTGTTACGACGAGACGGAGGCCGTGCTCGCAATATTTGGGCCGAGACCAGGCCCATTTACAAGTTGGCCCAAAAACACAAGGGCTCCAAATTAGTAATGTTGCGACTTAATATATACTTGATCTGCAAGTGATCTAACTGGAGCATGGTATACAGTAGGGACTGAGGATAATGGGGGCTCACCTTGCGCGCGTCGGAGGCCGGCCGGGAAGTTCGCCGGAGCAAGGTGATGAAACTCCAACCAAGCTAGAGCTCGGTTTGGCCGAATCTTGATCGGCTCGGGCCCTAGGCTTGAGCAGAGGCCAGTAGCAGTAGGAGAGTGCTCACGGGGGTGGCTCGGTCACTTCCCGACCCAACGCCGGCGACCCCGGGCGGCGATCGGCTGGAATCCGAGCTCTACGGCCACCTATAGAGCAACAAATGGGAAGTTTATGAGAAGGGTTCCTTGAGCCCATGCAAAGGCATGAAAGCGATGCCCTCGACCACGAGACCTTACCTGGGTGGTTGGCCGGCGACTAGATGCGGCGACGGCGGCCGGCGGTAGGTGCTCGGATTGCCTTAAGGGTGCAATTACTGAGAAAGGAAGTCCCACGTTAATATCCACATGCATTGGTTTGGAAAAGTTCCTATGACCAATATCATCACATCTGGACAACTTACCCGCGTGGAACAACGCCGGCGGCGCGCGGTGGCGGGGCTCGGCCAAGCTCGGGGGAGCTTTAATGGCGGATTCCGGCCGGCTGGGTTCTGGCCGGTGGGACTTGGCCTAAAAGGTCCCTCTCGGTGCAAGGAGTCTTCTGGTGGCGGTGGCCGGCGACCCCAGTGAGCGGCGGCGCCGGTTGGGTGGATTCCGGCGAAGTGCACAAGAGGCCGGTTCTAGGGCATCCCCGTACGGCGTGGTCACTCCGCCGATCTTCCTCAAACTTCGCAGGTGAGTTGCAGTCGATGAGGAGATGAGGATCAACGGTACCGATCGTGTTTTCAACGGTCGGAAGAAGTGAGGACCGAGTTCGTCGGAAACTAATTTCTTCCGGCGACCTAATGCTTCCGCCGGCAACAGGGACGGCGCCAAGGGCTCAGGCTGCACCAGCATGATCCTTACGAGGTCAGAAGAGGAAAAGGAGGGTCCCTAGGCCATTTTATTGTAATAAGTTCAACCACTTACCTCGCCGGAATAAAAGAAGAAGAAGCTTCTTCCCGCGGCGGCGCACGGCGGTGCCAGACCTCGGGTTCACTTCAGCTCGGCCTCGACCATACAGGGGATCTCCCAGAGGACGCTAGGGAACCCCCAGAACCCTCGGTGAGCAACCCTTCCTTTCCAACCCGAGATGAAGGGTTTCTTGATTCTTTTCTTCACCGGCGACGGGGGTGGCGGCGGCCGGTGCGCGACCCTCCGTGGAGTGCGGTAGAGAGGAGGAAGAAGTTGGGAGGTGCGGCTGGGGCAGCAGCTACGAGCTTAGGGATTAATGGAAACCCTAACCTCATATGTGTATATAGAGTTTATGCATAATTGCATTTAAACCCTCCATCTCTTGATATTAGAAGATCAGTCCCTCCCAGCAGCTCATATTCACACTTAGGTCCCTCACCAAGCACTTGCACGGTTTTCGAGGCACAAACTATAGGGTTTTCGCGTAATTTATCACGTTTTTCAGTATATTTTACGCTTTTCGAGACAACCGAGTTGTCAAACTGAAAAATGGACACCGCCACGACGTCCGGCTCGACGAGACCTATCAGGTAGCGATCTCTGATTTTCGCGAAGCTGCCCGGATAAAATCTCGGTCCATAATAACTGTGTCAAAATACAGTTTTCGCGCTTTTCGAGATTCCAGAGTCGTCAAACAGAATTTCCGTCAGTGCCATTGTGTCCAGAATGACGAAACCGTTCGAAATGACTACCTGGATCACTATATTCGGATTCCGAACAGTGAATTAGTCAATATTATATTCGTCGGGGTCTCGAAAACCAGGGTTACTGTTCATCTACAGTAACTCACTTAAGTGCACTGTGCGCAGAGGACACTGTTACATTGGTCGCGAGATTCTCCCACTTCTTAGTTGAATTCTGGAAGATCCGACCGTCAGATCGAAAAGTGCTGAATATGAATCTCGCTCAGTTCGACGAGACGATCGCAACGGTCAACTCGGATTTCCAAGATCATGTCCGGATTGGAAAATAGCCTTTTTGTCTCGTAAATCGTGCAACTCGCACACTGGCAATTGACTAAATAAATCAACGTAGGTCTTTTGAACCCGAAATCGACTACGATTCTGCTTTTAATCTATTTATTAAAAATAAAATATTTTGAGTCTTTACAAATAAACATGCCAATCACTCCTCCCGTCCCTTGGGAGAGGTATAAACTCAATCAGGACTCTCGCTAAAAATCACGACTCTCGCGAAGTCAACCAAGGGTCAAACCATAAGCCTAGGGTTTCTAAGTCCACCATGACCTACAACCTAGGCTTTGATACCACCTAATCTGTCACGCCCCGGGGTCGAAACTGCGACCCAGGCTCGCCAACAGATCCGCCACCTATGCCAAACCCCGCATAGGCAAAGCGTACTACCTGCAAGATAAGTACTACAGCTAACAGATATCAGAGCTATAAATGAAAATCTGCTGTATAACTAAAATCAATCACTGTACAACTGGAAATAATACAACAATGTCCAACTCCCAAAATGATAATCATACAATATCCTCATAAACTAAATCAGAACTCAACAGGGAGGTATCTCCAATAAATACATCAGTGTACAGCCCTCGATACAAAACATATCCTCACTACATCAGCCTCTCAAAAGAGAAAATAACAAGACCAGTCTACGGAAGATCTCTTCTGAAGGGGTACCGCTACTCTCCAACGACGGGTAGGGATCTAGCTCGCGACTCCCTCGCCTCGATCAACAACCGCAGAATCGGCAACACCCGCTAAGACTTTGCAAAACAAAGGAGAGGAAGGAAAAAGGGGGAGGAAAAACCCCTAAGGGTGTGAGAACTACACCAAAAAGGGAGTTCTCAGTGGGTACCACCGCCAGACTCGACGGTCTGCCCACCAAGTCCTCAAGAGACATAAATTAACTAATGCATTAAGAATTAAACAAGAAAGCCGGAGACTCTCTACGGCTACCATGCCTCTATCTAAAGGCTCAAAAGGAGAACAACTCTGATAAAGATATGCAACACTCGCACACGAGGTGCTCAATCGACCCAATCGAGCTGACTGCCACATCGGGTCCAGTCAAACCTGCGCCCACCTACAACCATCTCCCGCTGACGGGCAGGAATTACGTAGGGCGTCCAAACGGACTAACTCGCTATCGAGTAGTGGCTCATGCAGGCTATAGTCAAAATCCACGCTCTCTCACAGAACGGATAGACTCAAGATGCTCAACCGCTCACAAAGGATCAAGGTGCTCACAACAACACAGGACCACCGTCAAACCAAACGGCTCCCAACAACACTAGCACCGATCTAAACACAACTGCCAGCCTCCACTCGTCCCCCAGGCACGAGTGCAAAAGTAAAAGTATCCGTCTGAATAGACCCAATCGATGGACCAGTAAAACTGGCACTGCCTGCTCAATCTGTCTCAAGTAACTACTCGTAAATCGGTGCTCACTGACCGATATAAAAGATCTGGCTCTCACTGGCCAATAAACAATATCTGGCACTCACTGGCCAATGTCTCAATCGCCTACTCCGGAGTGGCACTCGTGGGGAGCGACCCACACGAGTAAAGTATCTCAGTAACAAGTATCATAAGTATCTCTGTATCGAGTATCACTGTCTGACCCCCACGCTCTAGAGGGGAACTCCCCAACGCTCTAGAGGGGAACTCGATATCTCAAAATAGCAGGACTGGATCACGACTCTGATCGAAGTGGAAAAAACCATCCACTGAAGAAAACCCCGGTCCCCATACAGAGGCAATAGAACTCAAAAGTGGGAAACTCCGTCCACTAGAGAAACCTGATACCCAATCTGATGCATAAGTAAATATCCGGTCAACCGCCCAATATCCGCGGTTGCCGCATTACCCTGCCATCTATAATCAAGTCCTATAACCGACCTCCGGTCAACCGCCCAAAGTCTGCGGTCACCGCCAAAACCCTGCCAGCCGCAATCCAGCACAACCCGTCCCTGACACCAATGTCCCTGCTACACTACCCCAGACCCCTGCTCACACCCGAGCAACACAGACCGCCTGACTAACAGGAAGGAGAAAAGAATAGCATGGTTTCTCCTAAGTCAAGTTCCAATATGTAGTGCAGCAGTAAAAGATGGCCTAGCTATATGTCCATACAAGCATGCATTTGTCCTCAAAGAAGAATAAAGAAAATAAACCTTATGCCAAAATTATCAATGACTCTACCTGTCCATAATCCTCGATCTATAATCGCTCCTCAGAGTAGAACCTGCACATGCATAACTACATAATCCTATCCCATTGCATAAACCAGCCTCATAAAAGGTTATGTGCTAACATGGCATGATAATTAATCATATAGGGTAACCTTGCCTTAGGTAAGCTTACCGATCAATCCCAGGTATTGTACCCTACACCTGCATGCAATTCTAACATATAGAATTAGAGAACCGTCCACCGGTTCTCGGGACAAAGCACCCACCTGAAACGCATTCTGCAAGCAAAGCCGAAGTCGGTGATGAGCGTGGCCATTTGCTAATAACAACTGCTGAACCCGCATCCATGGTATACGTCGCGCCAGCCTCGGCTCTTAACAGCTGAAATATCCGGAAACCTTCATCTCCAGTTCCAACTGGTTCAAAGACACTAGCAAACCTTCCTGGGTAGAACAATAAGGTCCAAAGTTACACTTAATTCCACAATTTACCCAAATAAATCACAACCCGAAATCAGCCTCAAATATGTCAATTATTCACCTGCGAAAAGGGCTCCGAAAATTCCAATAAAAATACTACTGTAATCCTCGCGTCGAGACCTTCGAAACAGGTACCTGCACGCCCAAATCCGAGCCCCGTAGGCCAAGTTACAAATTCCACAGTATAGGTCCGCAAAATCTCACAACCACACAACTGTAATACTCTGTACAGTAAAAGGGGAAATAGTATACCTTCGGGCGAGCCTCATAAAAATCCCCGAAAGATACGATGATAATCCTCGCGACGAGTAGATGTAAAAAGTGTAAAGGCTCATCTCGATCCGACGCTCGAGCGCGGAGATAAAATTCCGGCAAGGTGTCGCTGTCCAGAATTCCATCAGCGGCAAAGGGGGTTAAAAACATACCCAGAACCCCAAACAAAGCTCAAATCTGAGAAAAGTGGACAATACAAGAATCGTAGATATACCTCTCGTGAATCCAACGCCGCAAAAATCGTCCAAAACACTGTCGGGGTAGCTCTGTAGACCTCTCCGACCGAAGTGCGACGATAACAAGCCTCCGATGAAAGAACGTCGCTCTGCGCTACGATGCCAAAGTCGTCGACGCCGCGCCTTCCAAAAATTCCGAGCTTCCTTCACAAGATGCGCAACAAGGTTAGCAACAATTTTCGTGAAGGGTGCACTGGCCAAAAAGCTCGGGAAAAGGCTCTACACGGTGAGCAAAAGGGCCTATTTATAGGCTCAACCCGAAAAGAACCAAGTTGGACTTTTGGGCCGAAAATTCGGGCGCCCGGAACATTCGGGCGCTCATAGTAACGGGCCGGGCCCGTTACTGTAGCAGCCCGAATTAACCACAGGTCGCCACGTGGCCAACCGCGCCCCCCCCGCGCCCAGCGCACGTGCGCCTGCCAACCGCGCAGCGCCGCGTGTCCCGACACGCGGGCGTGCGCGGCTGCGCCCGGCCAACCGCGGGGCGCCACGTGGCGCCCCCACGTCACCCGGCAGCGCCCACGCCGCGCCCACGTGCGCGGGTGCGCCGCCCGCGGCACCGTGTCGGGCACGCATCACGAGGTAGTCGCTGACCGCTGCGTGGACCGCGCGCACCAGGACCCGCCAACCAAAAGCCGCCACGTGCCCTACCCTGGTCCACCGTGCACCCGCGACAACCCGTGGACCGAGCCTGCTGCGCCCGCCACTCACGAGGTGCCACGTGCCCCATCCCCACGGTGCACACTTCCGCGGTGGACCGCGCGCCTGCCCGCGCCGCTCTGCCGCCTGCCCGAGCCCGCGCCGCCGTGCTCCGCCGCTGTCCGCCGCCGCCCGCCGGCGCCGGAACAGTACCCATAGCCTCGAAAAACACGCCTTTGCATCCGGACTCCGAAAAATACAAGTAAATAGTCCATTTCGATCGTTTTCGCGTGCTGAATCCAAATCCGAAGTCCGATTTGCCAAATTCTAACTCTTAAAATTATCGAAGGCATCCGGAAAGCTGTTCTTTGTCCAAACTTCGCGCTGAGCCCAATTTTAATATCCATTGCGCGCAAAATCACTTCTAAGCATTCGACGGGGTCATCTGACTACTCTCGTGATCCATTTTAAGCCCGAAGTCCATCACATGTGTCCAAATTGTGCACAAACCCCGCCGACGCGCCACATAGGCCTCCAGATGCTATAGATGCAGCAGTGATCCATAAGTGGGAATTTCGGGTCTTCACATGCTCGGTGCGATTTGCCGAGGTAGGTGCTCGGTGTGGTTGCCGGGGCAGGTGCCCGGGTTTGGATTATTACAGGGGAAGGGTTTTCACTGTTGGTTGCACGTCGGAGAGGGCGGTTGCTCTGGTTTTACAGTGGTTTGCCTTACTTTTAGCCCTTATCGCTTTTATTGTTTTTACTTCTGGTCACTGACTTCCCACTCCGTGACAGGTGCGTCCAGGGGCGAGTGCTAGGGCGTTGGTGAGGCCGCGCGAGTGATCTTCTAGCCCGATGAGGCTGCAGACTCTGACTTACTCTTTCCTTGTTCATTTCATTACTTCTGGTAGCTTGTTGTGTGGATCTCGATACCCTCGTGGGGTCGACGTGGATGTTGGACTATTTTTATATCTCTTTTGGTTGGGTGTTTGTTCTTACTTCTTTACTTGGCCGCTTTCAAACTACAAACAAGAAACATGGAAAATGTTGCGAAAATCGTTTTAAAAATACGGGTGCGGTGTGGGCGCCGCTTTCAAATTCTGTGGATTTATGTGATTTCGAAAATAGTTTTATAAAACTTTGTGCCGGGTGGGCCCCGTTTTAAAACTCTGTGGATTTATGAGATTGCGAAAATAGTTTTATAAAGTCTTGGTGTCGGGTGGACACCGCTTTCAAAACCCTGCAGTTTTATCTTTTCAAAAATAGTCGGCCTCTTTACTACTTGTGAAAATTGGTTGTATGTAGTTGAAAATGGTTGTATGTGATTGGCAATCGGTCTAGTGTGGTTAAAGGCATGTTTACGTGAACTTTGTAGTCAGGACGCCGTGCATATACAAAGGAGACTCTGCCCGTTTGCAGAGTGAATTTGTATATGCGGCGGGTCTGGGCACGCGCCGGGGAAGAGGAAACAAAAAACAAAAATATATGTAAAATTTTGGGAGCATCGGTGGCTACCCTTCCACGCGTTTAAACCCCCGGGGCGTGACAGTTAGACCCAGTGTTTCTCCGTGGGGAGCGCCGATTCTGTTTGTGAAGAAGAAAGATGGGTCACTCAGGTTATGTGTGGATTACCGAGAGTTAAATAAAGTGACCGTCCGGAATAAGTATCCCCTCCCACGGATTGTTGATTTGTTTGATCAGCTTCAGGGAGCTACGGTCTTCTAGAAGATAGACCTCCAGTCCGGTTACCACCAGTTGAGGGTGAAGGCCGAGGATGTATCCAAGACGGCGTTCAGGACACGGTACGGGCATTACGAGTTCACAGTGATGCCATTTGGGTTGACTAATGCCCCTGCCACCTTTATGGATCTGATGAACCGAGTATTCCAGCCGTACTTGGACCGATTTGTAGTAGTGTTCATCGATGATATCTTGGTGTATTCCCGAAGCGACATAGAGCATGAGGAGCACTTGAGGATAGTGGTGCAACTTCTGAGGGAGAAGGAGCTGTATGCCAAATTGAAAAAGTGCGCATTTTGGCTTCGGAAAGTTTCATTTTTAGGCCATGTGGTTTCAGCCGCAGGAGTGGCAGTGGACCCAACGAAGATTGATGCCGTTCGGGATTGGCCTAGACCTACGACGGTGACAGAGGTTCGGAGCTTTTTGGGCCTAGCAGGATACTACCGTCGGTTCGTAGAGGGCTTTGTGAAGCTCTCTACTCCCCTCACCCGTTTGACTAGAAAGGGGACTAGATATGTTTGGACTGAGCAGTACCAGCAGAGCTTCGATGAGTTGAAGCTGAGGTTGATATCAGCGCCGATTCTTGCATTGCCAGTGATGGGAGAGGGATTTGTGGTTTATAGTGATGCCTCCCATAGCGGCTTAGGTTGTGTGTTGATGCAGCGTGACAGGGTAATTGCTTATGCGTCGTGGCAATTAAAGGATTATGAGAAGAATTACCCTACGCATGATTTGGAACTAGCCGCTATTGTATTTGCTTTGAAGCTGTGGCGACACTACCTTTACGGTGAGCACTGTGAGATATTTACTGACCACAAAAGTCTGAAGTATTTGTTTACTCAGAAGGAGCTCAATTTGAGGCAACGCCGGTGGCTAGAGCTGTTAAAGGATTATGATTTGAGCATACAGTATCATCCCGGCAAGGCCAATGTGGTCGCGGATGCCTTGAGTAGGCGAGCAGTGCAGTCTTTGAGCTTATTGATTACTCAGCAGATGCCACTGAGGGAGCAGTTGAGGCGACTTGATCTTGAGGTTATGTTCCCTGGGGATTCTGCAAGACTTATGTCTTTGGTCTTGCAGCCCACTCTGTTGGACAGGATTATAGAGAAACAGAGTGTGGACCCCTATCTTGAGAGGATTACAGACCAGGTTCAGCATGGTCAGGGTGGGGACTTCTCTGTTGATGCAGCGGGAGTACTTAGGTACAGGGACCGCATTTGTGTGCCCGTGGACTTAGAGATTCGTGAGCTGATTTTGAGAGAAGCTCACTATACACCTTACACCCTCCACCCTGGGGAACTAAGATGTATAGAGATTTGAGGGCACAATTTTGGTGGATGGGCTTGAAAAGAGATATTGGAAGGTTTGTTGCCCATTGTCTAACTTGTTAGCAAGTTAAGGCTGAGCATCAGGTTCCAGCTGGCAAGTTACAAAGCCTTCCAATACCTGAATGGAAATGGGATCGAGTGACCATGGACTTTATTGTTGGATTACCGAGGTCACGGAGTGGAGCTGATGCTATTTAGGTGATTATGGATCGATTGACCAAATCAGCCCATTTTCTGCCGATACAGTCGAGTTGGACTCTGGAGAGATTGGCACAGTTGTACCTGGATGAGATTGTGAGGCTGCATGGGGTACCAGCTTCGATTGTGTCTGATAGGGACTTGAGGTTCACTTCGCATTTCTGGAGGAGCCTGCAGACAGCCTTGGGGACCCAGCTTCATTTCAGCACTGCCTTTCACCCACAGACTGATGGACAGTCTGAGCAGACCATTCAGACTCTTGAGGATATGTTGAGAGCATGTGTCCTGAGTTTTAGCGGCAGCTGGGATCGACATTTGAGAATGGCTAAGTTTGCTTACAACAATAGCTTCCAGGCGAGTATTCAGATGGCGCCCTACGAAGCATTGTATGGACGGAAATGTCGATCGCCATTATTTTGGAGTGACGTGGGTGAAAGGAAAACCTTGGGGCCTGACTTGCTTATGGAAGCTGAAGAAAAGGTCAAGGTCATTCGGCGACATTTGGTGACCGCCCAGAGCCAGCAGAGGAGTTATGCCGATAGGAGGCGGCGAGACTTAGAGTTTCAAGTTGGAGATCATGTTTTTCTGAAAGTCTCGCCATCTCGAGGGATACGCCGTTTTGGAGTGCACGGAAAGCTCAGTCCGCGGTTCATTGGCCTGTTTGAGGTGTTAGAGCGCATTGGACCAGTTGCTTACCGAGTTGTGCTACCACCACGTTTGGCAGGCACCCATGATGTATTTCACGTATCCGTCCTGAGGAAGTATGTTTTTGATCCCTCACATGTTTTGGACTTCAGTTCCTTAGAGTTGGAGGAGGATTTGAGCTATCAGGAGCGACCGATGCGAATTCTTGCCCGGGAGACAAAAGAATTGCGCAATCGGGTCATACCTTTTGTGAAGGTCCTGTGGAGCCATCATGATGAGCGAGAGGCCACCTGGGAGCCTGAGGATGAGTTGAGGATTTCCTGTCCCCATTTATTTGAGACACCCTCCTAAGATTTAGATCCTATTTGGTTTCGTGGACGAAACCCTTTTAAGGAGGGGAGGATGTAGAGTACCGGGGTTAGGTGTAGAGCAGCGACTCCGTAGATGAGCATGGTGGGTAGATACCACTTGGGACATCTGTATTTTATGATTACAGTGGAGTTCGGGAGGTTTCGGATTGATGCGGGAGCCTCCGGGGTGAAAAGTGAGTTGGCGGCGTCGACATCAGGAGCTTCAGCCTGCGGATTGGCCTGGGAGGCTTGGAGTTCCGGAACTGGGCATTGTGTTTCGGAACTGAAGGTTTGGTTTCGGAACCGGGCCTTGTGTTCCAGAACCGGGTGGTGGGTACCGGTACTGAAGAGGGGGTACCGGTACCCCCCAGCCTCCAGATTTTGGGATTTTGGTGATTTCTTATTTTGAGTGAGGGCTTTTGCGTCTTTTCACTTCCCAGCTACCCCCTGCACCGTCAACACACCTCGCCACCTTCATTAAATAGCCCAGCCACCACAATTCTTCTCCATTACAACCAGAGGAAGAGAAGAGAAGAGAAGGGAAGGGAGATCAAGTGAAGGCTTGTCCTGCTGTGAGGAGGTTGAGCGGAGTGGCGTGCGCGCGTCAGGCAACATACGAGGTGAGTCTGGTTCTTCTCCAAGCCTTGGATTTTTGGGTTCTTCTTTGGATTTTGAGTAGGATTTTGTTGCTTTCCTTCCCTCTTTTTCCCATTCGCCATGAGGAGCAGCTTGTTGCGTGGGCTGTGGTTTTCGGAGTTGAACTGTGCGGAGCCGACGAGGGTGCATGCGTGCGTGCTGTGGGCTGGCAGCGGAGTGGGCCGAAGCACGTAGGGACCTTGCTGAGGGACTTGGGAGGCTGCTGTGAGCTTCAGGGGATTTTCCGAGACACTCGACAGAGTGCGCGCGCGCGGGGTGCAGTTTCGGCAGATTGTGGGTTCGGCGCTTCCCCGACTTCGGCTTTGCCTACGGAAAGCATTTTAGGTGGGTTGGAAACTCTTCCAAACTGTATGGAATGCCCTCTAATGCTTATTTATGCATGTTGATCGTGTCTAGTAGGCCTATTTTTTTACAGTTGATAAATCTGATAGTTGCCTATGAAATTAAAGAAAATTTATCGGAACCCCAGATTATTTTTAGTATACTCCTAGTACTGCATGACACTAGATTTCATGGTTAGTTGGCATCATACTAGCAACTGGACCGTTTTAAAAATCAAGAAAACCGTTTTAATGAAAATTGGCATTTTTAAGAATGGTTTTTAAATTTTGAGATCGCCAGCGGAGTGGCATGGGTTCAGGGTGCATATGTCCTCGCGCCTGGGGGCCGAGTGGATTTTATTTTACTTAGAGGATGTGTTGCTAGTGTCTTGGGGTTTTTGTGGGCATATCAGATTGAGTCGTGGAGTGTTCTCCGACCTAGACATGAGTGTGGGATGTTGGCATTCGAGTTTCCGATCTATTTGATCGTGGATTGTAGCCTGCAGATGCCGCTTTTTATGCCAGAGGAGACACGCTTGAGCTCGGTGGGGTCGCTCCCCTCGAGTTACGCTCCGGATGCGATGATGATGCGCCTAGTTGATACACTAGAGGTCGCTTTGCGTGATACTGAGATAGTCCGATGGGACGCCCTGGTTGATACACTAGGGGGCGCAGGCTTGACTGGACCCGATGTGGCAGTCACTGAGATTGGGTTATGTGAGCGAGTGGATGCATAGCATGTTATTAGTTGAGTTTTCCTTTGAGCATGATACTTGAGGCATTCTAGCGGCAGTTGCATTTCAGCTTTCCTTTTATCTGTATATTGCATACTTATTGTTGTGCCTCCAGTAGACTTAGTGGGCATACCGTGGATATTGGTGACGGTACCCACTGAGAACTACCATTCGCAGTAGTTCTCACACCCGCTGTGGTGATAGGTTTTCCTGAGGCGGCTGTTCCGGCTTCAGCTTGTGCGGAGACAGCAGATCGAGATAAGGGCGTGGCCGACTAGTTTCTTACTCGAGTCTGTCTAAGAGTCAGAGGTAGAGGTACCCCGTATTTATGAGTTTTCACTTTTGTACTGGATAGTCTGAGATTGTATTTATTTTCATAGTGAGAGAACTATGTATTTTTGATTTTTGGATTTATGTAGATTCAGATGTTCAGTTTTTTTGACTTCTTTAGCTTTAGTTTCATTTCGGCTCTGATATTTGTTTAGCTGTAGTGTCCTTGACTTTTTACAATCTTAAACTTTAAGAGTATATTTTATTATCGACTTTTGAAGTTCTGAATTGGTACTCGCGGGTATTTTTCGGTGATAGGGCTAGGGAAATGTTGAACAGTGGCGCGATCGGATCTGAAATCCGACTCCCGGATCTCCCGGTTTTGAATTTCTAAGCTGACGGTATCTGTAACTTCCATCGGAATCCGTGCCACATGATTTGCACGCTTTTCGAGGAAACGGAGGTGGCTCCTCTTGGGCTAGACTAGTTTTTACTGTATGAGAGCGAAAATGATTTTTTTAGCCCATGTGACTGTTACGGCTTTTCGTGTTGGCATATTTCGTGAGTTGAGTCGGAGTCTTGAAGTGATCAAATTGTCAATCAGCAATTGAAGACTCAGAGAAGATTCAACAAGATCTCAAGTTGACACTCAGTGTTTTGAGTTTTGAAGATTGAAGTTGAAGAATTGTGGATCATATACATCAATCTTAAGGAAAATGGATTCGGAATGATCAGGTACGTTTAACTAAATAATTTTGGTGATCCGAATACTTCTTATAGTGTAGAAACACTTGGATGAATTTTTAATTGCATAAAAATCAAAAACTGGGCATGGGACATGTTCAGGATCCGGATCAGACATTCCAATCCGGATCCCGAAGGGTGTTAGTTCATACGCAAATTCAATCCGGATCCAAGCCCTTTCTGATCCGGATCCCGAACATGGGTTTTTGCTGAATTGTATGAACGATCCAGATCAGGCACTTCGATCCGGATCCCGAACCTTTGTTTTTCAGGAAACTGTCTGTCTCGTTACTGCAATCCGGATCGCCGAATTCCGATCCGGATCGTCGTCCTGAAAAATCCCAGAAAAGGTTAGTTTTTGATGCTTATCTCTTTCCAGAGGTTTCTAAACTATAAATAGACACTTAGGGTTTCTCAAGAACTACCGATTAATTAATAAAACACTTGAGAGCAACCCTAGAGGCTAGATTTTTATCGTTCTTCTCTTTAGCCTCTTTAAGGTCAATTCGACGGTTCTTCCAAGATCTATCTTTTGTCGAATTGATCTAGTCTTTGCTTAGAGATTCCTTCTATGGTTCTTCAATGATAATCTAAGCAAAGGATCACCATCGAAGCCAATATTTCTATCGGCTAAGTTTGCGTCGTGGATTCGACGTAGCATCGTGGATTCGGTGTGTTGAAGGCGTTTCGTGGATTCGAAACGTGTGCTCGTGGATTCGAGTGGCGTTCGTGGATTCGAACGTGTGCAGTGGATGTGCAATCGGAGGAGCGCAAGGTCCGAAGAAGTTGAAGGAGGGGTTGAATCCGTGGAGTCGGTAATCACCTTGTTATTCTTCTTTTCTTAGTGGATTGTTATTGCGTGGACATCCAATCGGTGAGCGCAAGGTCCGAAGAAGTTGAAGGAGGGGTTTGAGTCCGTGGAGTCAGTAATCACCTTGTTATTCTTCTATTCTTAGTGGATTGTTATTGCGTGTTGGTCTCATGGTTTTTCTCCTGGATTGGAGTTTCCACGTATATCTCGGTGTGCTATTTTTATTTTCCGCATTGGTTTTTATTTTGCACTGAGATTGGTTTTATAAGTATTACACCTATTCACCCTCCCTCTAGTTGTTTGATAGTACCTATTTAGATCCTTTTCGGATCCAAAAACCAACAATTGGTATCAGAGCGGGTTTTAGGTTTATCTATCATGTTGGGTGGAAGTGGTAATATTTATAGACCTCCTCTTTTTGATGGGACTAATTATGCTTATTGGAAAGTGCGGATGAGAGCTTTTCTCATCGCAATTGATGAGCGGGTATGGCAATCCGTGGAATACGGTTGGGTGCATCCTGTTGAGGAAGTAGGAAATTCTACTACCCCAAAACCTCGCTCTAGATGGTCCAAAGAGGAATTTGAAAGATCTTCTTACAATGGGAAAGGTATGAACGCTTTATTTAATTCTCTTTCCTCGACTGAGTTCACGCGAATTTCCGCGTGTGAAACCGCGAAGAAAATTTGGGATATTCTCAAAATTACACATGAGGGTACTAATCTTGTAAAAATTCAAAAGCTCCAGATGCTTACAAGTCAATTTGACTCTATTCATATAGAAGAGCATGAATTGTTTACAGATTATTACACTAGACTTCAAGATGTGATCAATACTTGTGCTAATTTAGGAGAAAAAATCCCGGAGTCGAAAATTGTAAGAAAGATACTTCGAACTCTTCCGGAACGGTTTAGGGCAAAGGTTACCGCCATTGAAACCGTTAGTCATCCGGATGAGATGAGAGTAGAGGAATTAGTAGGTGCTTTGCAAACTTATGAAATGACTTTTCCTACTAATCAAGTTTCTTCCAAGTCTTCTTCTAAGCTTACAGGTATTGCATTCAAATCAACAAAGGAAGAAGATAGCGAATCAAGTTCCGACGATGAAATCTCTTTTGCCGATTTTGAAGAACAATTAGCGCGGATCGTAAAGAAATTTCGTCAGAAATTTTGGAAGAATCGAACCGATGGATCTACATCCACGAAATCATCTAAAGGATCATCGGGTTCTAAATCCTCTAACCTCAAAAACTTTGCAAAACCTTCTAAGGAAAAAGATGAATTCGAAGGGGAAATCCGATGTTATAGATGCAAAGGCTACGGCCATATTTCAACGGATTGTCCTTCTCCGAAATCACATAAAAAGAAGGCTTTGCAAGCGAAAACTTGGGACGATTCTACTTCTAATGAATCGACCTCAAGTAAAGAGGAAAAAGTCGTTGCCTTACATGCCTCTCATATTCCCTCTTCTAATATTTGTTTATCATCTTTAATCACTGACTCTGCTCCTTTGATTTTGTATGAAACATCAACATCCGGCGGAGAGTCATCAAGTGAGGGGGAGTCGGACGAGGAAGAACTCGTTGAGGCATATCAACAACTTCTTGCGGAATCTAAGATGATGGCCAAGCATATCAAGAAGTTGAGAAAGCAACGACTTGAGATTCAAGACGAGAATCATACTTTAAAGATAAAACTTCATGATCTCGAGGAGGAACGAGAACGTTTATTGGAAAACAATAAAATCCTCCAAGAAGAGCGAAACCAATCGGAGACAAACGCTAAATCATATATGGACAAGATTGGTTTTCTAGAAAAACAGTTTGAGGATATTCATGTCACCAATCAAGCTTTGACCAAGCAAGTTCATCAACTCAAATCCGACATACAAAGGCTTTCAACCGGTTCCAAGAAATTTGATTGTATATCCGGATTAGGTCAAACAAGCAAGGTTGGTTTGGGATTTAAAAAGAACCAAACTGTGAAGGCTTCAAGTTCCACAACTAAATTGAAAGGAAGAACTTGTCACCAATATGGACTTGAAGGACACTTGATGAAGTCGTGCCCGAAAAAGAGAAAGAGGAATTCTTCGACAACTTCATCTATGGAGCGAACTCAACGGAATCAAAAGACACATCAAGTCAATGGAGTTCACTCAACCCACCAAAGGTCCGAGCCACAACATCAATCATACAAGTGGATCATTGTGAGGCAAAGACCTAAAGTGGATCAACAGTCAAAGCTATCATCTCTCAACCACAATGAATCAAGACAACCCAAAATCCGACGATTTTGGATCCGGAAAGGTGATATCTTTCCTTGTCTTAAGTTCTAAATAGCTTATGACTGTATGTAATGCTTTGATTGGTTTTCCTTTCATATTTTTCCGAATCTCTGCATTACATGTTTTCAATGCTCTTCGTTTTTATGTTTTGTTTTTAAACAAAAGGGTTTTAACGAACAAGTGCATTGGATAAAAAGGGTTTCACTGTCAATCACTCCAATTTAATTTTAAATGAATTATCAACTTTACTCTATAATCATAATTCTTGAAGATACTTCATTATAAGAGTTTTTGATAATTATATTCATCAAATTTTAGTAATCATGTGTGATCTTTAGATGATTATTCTATCTCGGTTGTGTGAGTTCTTTGTGATAAACATGAGACAACCGATCGACTAAAATTTGGGATTTAATTCTTTCACATAAGAGATTGTATTTTTCTTACAAGGGTAATGAAATGATTTGCAAAAGATGTGGAAAGAGTTACATCCGAAAGGTGTCACGCCCCGGGGGTTCGAATCGCGCGGAAGAGGAGCCACCGATGCCCCTGAATCAGCCATATATTTTTTTTTTGTAAAACAATACTCCCCGGCGCGTGTCCAGACCCGCCGCATACACAAATTCACTCTGCAAACGGGCAGAGTCTCCTTTGTATATGCACGGCGTCTCAACTACAAAGTGTCTGACAAGGCGTAGCACACACAATCTCTAACCACATCAGTTGGGGTCTCGTACACATACAACCAAACAATTCACATGATATTCTAGCATTCACTTAGAGCATAGAGGCCGGTGTTTTGAAAGGATAAATAATCACAAGGTTTTGAAAGCGGCATCCACACGACGCCATCGTTTATGAAAACAGTTCGCAAACACATAAATCCCATAAGGTTTGTAAAGCTCGGTGCCCACACGACACCCACGTTTTAAAAGTAGTTTTCGCAAACGGTTTTCTTTGCTTTTCATCGTTCAAAACGGCCAAGTAAGAGAGAACGTAGAATTCATTCAATTATTCAAAAAGGAAAGAGGCAACATCCACTTCGACCCCACGGGGGTATCGCAAACCACAACTAACTAACATGAGTAATAAAAGATAAAGGGAAAGAAAGGTCACTGTGACTGAAGCTCGATCAAAGTCAGAGCAGCACTCTTGCGGCCTCTCCGGTGCCCTAGCGCTCGACCCCGGACGGTCTGGGTGAACCTGTCGCGGAGTGGGGAGTCAGTGACAAGAAATAACATAATAAGCAAATAGGGCTAAAGTCAGGCAAACCACGATAGAAACCAGAGCAACCAACAATGAAGCACCATGTGCAAACCATACAATGCTGAACCCCGTGCAAACAATATAATGCAGAACCTCGTGCAAACCAAAACCGGGCACCTCCCCCGGCAACCACACCGAGCACCTGCCTCGGAGACCCCTACCGAGCACCTGCCTCGGCCGCCGAGCACCCACCTCGGCATCATCCACCATAACCACACCCTGTATCAAAACAACATCGGGCACCTTCCCCGATGCCCACCGCCGAGCACCTGCCTCGACATCACCGCTCACACCCCCCACCCATGGGGGCCCCCATTCCTAACGCCACCACCGCGTGGGGTACACGGGTCAACGTACCACTTTTTCGGAAAAGCACACCCTTTGCGGTGGCCAAACCGCGGGTGTGCGTGTAGCAATCTCGAGCCTCATCCGAGCACCATCCTCGGCAAACCAGACCGAGCACCTGCCTCGGCAACCAAATATCCACACAATAGCTTTAACAGGGTTAGCAAATGTAAACATGCAATTACTAAGATCTTTGTGCGTGTAGCCAAAATCTCGAGCCTCATCCGAGCACCATCCTCGGCAACCCAGACCGAGCACCTGGCTCGGCAACCAAATATCCCCACAATGGCTTTAACAGGGTTAGCAAATGTAAACATGCAATTACTAAGTTCTTACCCCTTTTCCCATAACTCCGGAAACCAAGACAATGGAAGAGTCCCCACAGCGACCCATAGTCGCCATACTATAAAGATAATAAAACACAAACCTTTACCGGAGTTAACAATATTCCACAAGTTCAACTTTAATGTTCTGAAAGGTCACGTCGATCACTGCCCCCAACGCTAGTATGCCCCGAACAACCCTACCTTTGTTCGGATAGGGCGAACTGCCCGCCCGGTCTTCTACCGCGACAGCCGTAAATCCGGAGGTCCACATCACCCACCAAACCCCTCAACAAAATAAACATAGCAACAACGAAACTGTGCATAAAGAGGTTCTAAGGGGTACCCACTTGGAACGCGAAGAAAAGGGTGTGCGGGAAAAATTCCAGTCAGAAGTTCTCCCGCCTTGCGCCCGAAAAACTAAGGTAGGAAAAGTATTGTTAAAAACATCGTCGTAGTCAAAAACACTCAAAAACGGGGCGAAACGGGCCAAAAACGGAGCTCCCAGGCTTCCGTGCTGACGGATGGTGCACGGATCCAGGCGTGGACCGGGCCCACGGCAGCAGACGACTGCGGAGCAGACCGGGTGCACCGCTCGGTGAGCCGTCGGAGCACACCGGCGTCGCGGACCGGGTTCACGGCCACAGTGCTGGCGGTCGCGGACCGGGTGCACCTCTCGGCAGGGTGAACCGGGGCGGCTTGGGCCGGGCCGCGCACGGGGAAAGGCGCGGACCGGGTCCATGCCGCGCGGTGCCGCGGCGAGCGCCAGGTGCACGCCCGGAGCGTGCACCGCGCACAGTGCGCAGCCCGGCGCACGGTTCCGTGTGCCGGGTCTGCGCCTCCGGGGCTGCGGGGGCTGCACCGGGTGCACGACTGGGGTCTGTGGACCGCGGCTGGAGGATCCGTACGCGATGAACAGTAACGCCCCCTTTTTGTGTTTTCTTCTCCGTTTTCGCTCCCGTGCGACTCCGGCGACGACCTCGTGGGCATGATAACGGCGGCGGCGGCCTCCCGTTTGACAACGGCGACAGCGGCTTCCCGTTACCACAACCCACGACGCGTGCGACACCCAAACAACCCCCAACCAAAACCTCGACCCCACAGAAAATGCAATAAAAGGGGGGGGAACGACGCTTACCGTGATCTTGTGAGGAAAAAGGGTGGGAGGGTGGATCGTCCCTCTCGTCTCCAACGGAAAGCTCCACGAGGGATGGGTTTCCCCCGTTCTTCCCTTCTTCTCGCCTCGTCGCCTCGGTTTCTCATGCGCCTCATGAAAAGGGAGGAAGAAAGGAATGGGGTTTTCTTTCTTAAAAGTGCCGCCCTAAATCCTAGCCGTCAAGAGGGAAAAACCAAGAGGGAAAAGAAAAACCCTACCCCCCCCGGTTTTAAGGAAACCCTAATAACAATCGGCGGCTAAGACTGTCTCGAAAAGCGTGTCATCCAATCATACGGATCCCGGGGCGCCTAAAGGGGTCCGAACTTCAAAAATTTATTCTGGGAGAACCGGGAGTCGGAATCCGAAACCGATCGCGTCCCCGTTCTCCGTTTCGCGAGCCCTTCCGCCTAAAAATGTCCGCGAGTCCCGACGGACTTTCCGGAAAAACACTAAAAATTGTCCCACAGTCGGACAGTCGTAAGAAAGGGATAACGGAAAGGGTAACGGAAAAGCCAGGTCTTACAAAAGGAGTGTGAAAACTACCACCACATGTTGGAAAGAGCTGCCACCCCGGTCGTCCGGTTAGTGTGTGAAGCTACCACATGTTTTGGATGCTAGAAAAATATTTTTGAAATTTTTTAGATGAAGCATTCGGAGATTTAAATTCAAAGTTCATATTTTGAACAATCTCCTGGTTGGTATAAGGTGGGATAGTTGAAAGATGCTCAAAGAGCCACCCTTAGGTATTTTAGTGCTTATCTCAAATTTGAAAGGGTAGAATTCAAAATTGATGTCATTTGGAAATCTCTGTAAGTCATCTTTGTAAATCCGTTACATCTTGATAGACTTTGGATCTCAAGATTATTTTTGATGACTTGTGTTTGACGTATATAATATGAAAAACGGTTTATAATGTTTTATCTTTGTTTTTCATGATTTCGGAGTAAATCTTTTTAATTTTTGTAAAATTAATTGGATTGAATGACATCTATGTGATCTCATATTATTTTCAAGCACTTAAATTGTTTTCTTGATGGAATACAAATCGGTAATTCAAATATTTCAAAATCTGGATTTGTTTCAAGAAATTATTTGATTTTTGCTTTCGAGTACCGGTACGCAATCTGTGTTTTTGTTATATACCGGAACTGAGCTTTTATCTCTCTTTCTCTATGAACTAATGTTGTTAGTGATTTCTTTTTGCCTATATTCACTGTTTGACAATTTGTGACAAAAAGGGGGAGAACAAAAATAGGGGGAGAACAGAGATAGGGGGAGAACAGAGATGCTCAAGAAAGGAAGAGACAAAGAAAAGAGATGATGAAAAAGGAGCCGAAAAACAAAAAGAACCAAAAGGACGAATCAAATGTAGGATTCCATTTCTAACGACTAAACGTTTGATTTTGTTTGGATTTTTTGTTTTGCAGGATATACATCACTTTAAGACTCCAAGTCCTAAGTCATAGAGTTTGTTCTAAGACTGGTTCAAATGTAATTTTTGTTTATTGGATCTTCCACGCAAAGAAAATCAATGTTTTGGTGATGACATTGAGTTTCGATTTTTTGGTTTAAGAGATTTTTTGGTTTAAGATGAGTGTCTTGAGCGTTTTATGTATTTTTGGATTTTGTCACGAAATTGCCAAAGGGGGAGATTGTTACGGCTTTTTGTGTTGGCATATTTCGTGAGTTGAGTCGGAGTCTTGAAGTGATCAAATTGTCAATCAGCAATTGAAGACTCAGAGAAGATTCAACAAGATCTCAAGTTGACACTCAGTGTTTTGAGTCTTGAAGATTGAAGTTGAAGAATTGTGGATCATATACATCAATCTTAAGGAAAATGGATTCGGAATGGTCAGGTACGTTTAACTAAATAATTTTGGTGATCCGAATACTTCTTATAGTGTAGAAACACTTGGATGAATTTTTAATTGCATAAAAATCAAAAACTGGACATGGAACATGTTCAGGATCCGGATCAGACATTCCAATCCGGATCCCGAAGGGTGTTAGTTCATACGCAAATTCAATCCGGATCCAAGCCCTTTCTAATCCGGATCCCGAACATGGGTTTTTGCTGAATTGTATGAACGATCCGGATCAGGCACTTCGATCCGGATCCCGAACCTTTGTTTTTCAGGAAACTGTCTGTCTCGTTACTGCAATCCGGATCGCCGAATTCCGATCCGGATCGTCGTCCTGAAAAATCCCAGAAAAGGTTAGTTTTTGATGCTTATCTCTTTCCAAAGGTTTCTAAACTATAAATAGACACTTAGGGTTTCTCAAGAACTACCGATTAATTAATAAAACACTTGAGAGCAACCCTAGAGGCTAGGTTT
Source organism: Tillandsia leiboldiana (assembly GCA_029204045.2). Taxonomy (NCBI): domain Eukaryota; kingdom Viridiplantae; phylum Streptophyta; class Magnoliopsida; order Poales; family Bromeliaceae; genus Tillandsia; species Tillandsia leiboldiana. The sequence continues at coordinate 70,125 of JAQNDB010000093.1, read as the reverse complement.
TTATCGTTCTTCTCTTTAGCCTCTTTTAGGTCAATTCGACGGTTCTTCCAAGATCTATCTTTTGTCGAATTGATCTAGTCTTTGCTTAGAGATTCCTTCTACGGTTCTTCAATGATAATCTAAGCAAAGGATCACCATCGAAGCCAATATTTCTATCGGCTAAGTTTGCGTCGTGGATTCGACGTAGCATCGTGGATTCGGTGTGTTGAAGGCGTTTCGTGGATTCGAAACGTGTGCTCGTGGATTCGAGTGGCGTTCGTGGATTCGAACGTGTGCAGTGGACGTGCAATCGGTGGAGCGCAAGGTCCGAAGAAGTTGAAGGAGGGGTTGAATCCGTGGAGTCGGTAATCACCTTGTTATTCTTCTTTTCTTAGTGGATTGTTATTGTGTGGACGTCCAATCGGTGAGCGCAAGGTCCGAAGAAGTTGAAGGAGGGGTTTGAGTCCGTGGAGTCGGTAATCACCTTGTTATTCTTCTATTCTTAGTGGATTGTTATTGCGTGTTGGTCCCGTGGTTTTTCTCCTGGATTGGAGTTTCCACGTATATCTCGGTGTGCTATTTTTATTTTCCGCATTGGTTTTTATTTTGCACTGAGATTGGTTTTATAAGTATTACACCTATTCACCCCCCCCTCTAGTTGTTTGATAGTACCTATTTAGATCCTTTTGTGATCCAAAAACCAACAGTGACTTCTCGCCCTTTTTAGGTGCGCGTGAGATTTAGGGTTGAGAGGAGGAAATTTCTCTATGCCTGTAAATACTGACGGTCCTACCCTGGGAAAGGGGATACGCTTTAACCTAGCCGCCTTGGGTGAGAGTGAGAGGGGATCCCGTCTGTGCGACCAACACATCGGAGGCTGGGAACGGAGCGGGAGACGGACCCGGAATCCCCCCTTCCGCGGGGAACGATCGGATCATCCACACCGTTACCGCGAGGTGAGCATCGTGTGCTTCTTGAGGTTTTCCTTCGCCTAGGGTTGTCGTTTTCTTTGGAGGCTGTGAGGGGCGGATGCCCCAGCAGCCGCTGCCGTCGCTGGCGCTGTTGCCGCCGCGCCGCGCCCGTGCTGCCATGCGCCCGCGCGGGGTGCTGTTACCGCGCCACCCACGCGGGGCTTGCCGCAGCAGCGCGCCGCCCGCGCGGGGCGGCCTGCTGCCGCGCCAATGCGCCGCGCCCGTGCGGGCATGCGCCCGCACGGGGCTCTGTTGCCGCACGCCGCCGCCCGCACGGGCTTGTGCCCGCGCGGGGCCTCTACTGCCGCTGCCGCTGCGCCCGCGCGGGGCCTCTGCTGCCGCTGCCGCCGAGCCCGCGCGGGGCTTGTGCCCGCGCGGGGCCTCTGCTGCCGCCGCGCCCGCGCGGGGCTTGTGCCCGCGCGGGGCCTCTGCTGCCACTGCCGCCGCACTGCCGTGCCCGCACGGGTCCTCTGCTGCCGCTGTCGCCGCGTCGCGCCCGCGCGGGGCCTCTGCTGCCGCGCGGGGCCTCTGCTGCCGCGTCGCGCCCGCGCGGGGCTTGTGCCCGCGCGGGGCCTCTGCTGCCGCTGCCGCCGTGCCGCGCCCGCGTGGGGCTTGTGCCCGCGCGGGGCCTCTGCTGCCGCTGCCGCCATGCCGCGCCCGCGTGGGGCTTGTGCCCGCGCGGGGCCTCTGCTGCCGCTGCCACCGCGCCGTCGCGCCCGCGCGGGTCTCTGCTGCCGCGCCGCCGCCCGCACGGGCTGGCGCCCGCGCGGGGAGGCCTGCCGCCGCGCGGGCCTCGCCACCGCTGCTCCCCTCCTTCTTGCCGCCGTGTGCTTGCGTGTTTCGGCTACCACGTTTTAGCGTCAAGTCGTTGTAGTGTCGTGTCGCCGTTTCCTTTTTAAATATCTCCATACTTAATGGTTGTTTTCTGGGGACTCCGTAGGTCGGGGTGTCGTTCGGGGGCTGTGAGTCAACTGCAGGTGTTCCGACCAAACGCTGTTCAGGTGGGTTCTCTCCTCTGTCACTTCAGGAATGTGGTAAAAGAAATTATGTTTTGTCATGAATAAAGCAACACTTATATTATGACCGTGTCTGACCCATGTTTTACATAAGCATGTTATTACTAATATCTCTAGCGACTGTGGGTCGCTCTAGTTTATGATTCACACAATTATCACGTTATGAGCCCAAGGTTTGCTTGCACGCACACCGGCGGTCTGGCCACCGCACACGGTGTATTTTTCTGAAAAGATGGCACATTGGCCCGTGTACCCCACGACTAGTGATGATGGGGACCTCTGACGGCTGCTCAGGGCACGCACGAGCGCCGTGGAGGGGTATAAGCAAATCACGAGAGGCAGGTGCACGTATTTGATTGTTACAGGGGCAGGTATACATATCTGATTCGTTACAGGATACCGTGGCTCTCTTGGGAGGGGGTAAACACGGACACGCTGGTGGCTCGGTTTGCATTAATTTCGGTTTCCCAGTTATCGCATATTTTGTTTACCCTGGTTTTTGTTGCATCCTGGTAGTGTCACTGACTCCCCACTCTGTGACAGGTTTGGTCGGGCGCGGGCACGGGACGGATGTGAGGACGGTTTACGAGGTGTCGTTGTTTTGGCATTTCTATGAGTGACGTTGATAGGTTTTATTCATGTATATCTACTTAGTTCTTCGTGCTGTGTGAGTGGGTTTGGCTGTGCTGTGGTGTGGATGTTCAAATTACTGTGGTGACCCTGGTTGCTTGCATACTCTGTAGTTATTCGGCCTATTTTCAAACCAGGAAAAATGTTTGCAAAAATGGCTTTTAAAACAACGAGTGTCGTGTGGACACCGATTTGAAAACCCATGGATTTATCCTTTCTAAATAACGATGGCCGTGTTAAGTAGTTATAGTACTCTCTCTTACTGTTGTGTGCGATGATTGTGGTTAAAGTGTGAACGAGATTACATGTGGGTTGGTATGCCTATCTAAGTTGAAACCGCCGTGCACGTGTAAAGGAGACTGTGACACCCCCGGAATTTGGATTAGTCCTCTATATAAATGATATAATAGGACTAAATCTCTAACCCGGCTATAGCATTTTGGATGGTAGCAAGATCCAAGAGGAACATGAGAGTTAAGCGTGCTAGAGCTAGAGTGGTTCTAGGATGGGTGACCCCCTGGGAAGTGGGGCGTCACAGTCCCTGCCTACCAAGTTTGAGCCATTTTGGTCCATCGCTTGCGGACTTTTTCCGAGGCGAAGTTAGGTTAGGTTTCCGGCGACCCATTGTGGCCGCCGGCCAACCGTGGTGCAATATTTACAGCCGAGGCGAAGTTAGAATGTGACACCCCCGGAATTTGGATTAGTCCTCTATATAAATAATATAATAGGACTAAATCTCTAACCCGGCTATAGCATTTTGGATGGTAGCAAGATCCAAGAGGAACATGAGAGTTAAGCGTGCTAGAGCTAGAGTAGTTCTAGGATGGGTGACCCCCCTGGGAAGTGGGGCGTCACAGTTGGTATCAGAGCCATTCACCAGCCGGAAATGTGAGATGAGTCTCGGCTGAGCCAGGGTTATATAGCGAGTAGAGCGAGGCTCCCCGGCTAATGACCGTTGTGAGTGGAGTGCAGCTCCTTACAAGGTCGGCTAAGGCTAGCGAGACGAGTCTCACATCGCCTGGTGCTTGTGAGTGTGCTTGAGCCTGACGTGGACGTCAGGGCTTAAAGGGGGGAAGAATGTAACACCCCCGGAATTTGGATTAGTCCTCTATATAAATGATATAATAGGACTAAATCTCTAACCCGGCTATAGCATTTTGGATGGTAGCAAGATCCAAGAGGAACATGAGAGTTAAGCGTGCTAGAGCTAGAGTAGTTCTAGGATGGGTGACCCCCTGGGAAGTGGGGCGTCACAGTTGGTATCAGAGCCATTCACCAGCCGGAAATGTGAGATGAGTCTCGGCTGAGCCAGGGTTATATAGCGGGTAGAGCGAGGCTCCCCGGCTAATGACCGTTGTGAGTGGAGGGCAGCTCCTCACAAGGTCGGCTAAGGCTAGCGAGACGAGTCTCACATCGCCTGGTGCTTGTGAATGTGCTTGAGCCTGACGTGGACGTCAGGGCTTAAAGGGGGGATGAATGTGACACCCCCGGAATTTGGATTAGTCCTCTATATAAATGATATAATAGGACTAAATCTCTAACCCGGCTATAGCATTTTGGATGGTAGCAAGATCCAAGAGGAACATGAGAGTTAAGCGTGCTAGAGCTAGAGTAGTTCTAGGATGGGTGACCCCCCTGGGAAGTGGGGCGTCACAGAGACTCCGCCCTCGGGGTCAAGGAATTTGCACGTGTGGCAGGTCTGGCGCGCACTGGGGGACACTATAAAGAAAAAATTTAATATTTTACGTATTCAGCTTAACCGAAAAACCCCCGGGGCATGACATTAGCTATAGATCTTACTTGCAGGTTAGTCGCTTCGTCTGTGCGGGGTTTCCCATGCAGATGGAGGATCTGTTGGCGAGCCCGGGTCGCAGTTTCGACCGCGGGGCGTGACAGAGTAGGGGACAGTCAGTGTCGTTGGGAACTGTTAGGGTTGACGGTGGTCCCGTGTCGTTGAGTGTTGTCCGACTAGTTTTGTTAGCCCTGAGTTGTGGGTCAATCCCAGCTGTGGAGTATCTCCAGCCTGTGTGTTTAGCACCACGAGTTGGTTGAGTTCGTTAGTGTCTCGAGATTCGTGAGAGCTGTTTAGCTGAGTCGTTTAGAGTACTCCGACCGTCGTGCGAGATGTTTGAGGATCCTGAGTCCTTCCGTTCTGAGAGTGAGCGTGGATTTTGACTATAGCCTGCATGAGCCACCTTGAGCTCGACAGAGATGCGCGGATACCTTTTTCCTCGGTGGGGTCGCGCCACTCGAGTGCCCCGTCCGGAGTGGGCCTATTACTTTCGTATCGTGACTTGTCGATGTTGTCCCTCTGGCTGGGCCTTTTTTAGGCAGTCACGGACGCAGTCCTTCTGGCTGGGCCAGTTTTGGCAGTCACGGATGCCCTACGTAAGTCCAGTACTCCGTGGATATACTGGCAGTAGGTAGGCGCAAGCTTGACTGGACCCTATGAGGCAGTCAGTTCGATTGGGTCGATTGAGCACCTTGGGTGCGAGTAGTTGCATATCTTTTCATCTGTATCACCCATTGAGGATTTAGATAGAGGCATGGTAGCTGTAGAGTATCTCTAGCTTTTCTTGTTCAGTTTTTACTGCATTGTTATCTTATGCCTCTAGTAGACTTAGTGGGCAGACCGTCGGGCTTGGTGGCGGTACCCCTTGAGAACTACGTGTAGATGTAGTTCTCACACCCGTTGGGGGTTCTCCCCCTCCTTTTTCTTTCCTCTCTTTTGTTTTGCAGTGTCATCTGTGGGAGATGCTGATTCTGCTATTGTTGTTCGAGGCAAGGGAGTCGCGAGCTAGATCCCTACCTGTCGTTGGAGAGTAGCTGTACCCCCACATTGGTGATTTGTAGTACAGTCAGTAGATTAGTTTTATTCTGCTTTTGAGAGATTATTGTATTGTGAGGATCTGACTTGTGCTAAGAGCCTGTACACTGATGTATTATTTCAGTTTACTTCCCTTTTGAGTTCTGGGTTGTTGTATTTGAGGATATTGTATGATTATCACTTATGGGAGATAGATATTGTATCATTATTTCCAGTTGTACAGATGGTTGGTGGTGATGTTGGCTGCAGACAACATAATGCTGTGGAATGGGTGACATGCTCTAGACTTTCGCTAGATTGGGTCAAGTGTTTGTTGTGTGTGGTTTGTAGTTTTTGTCGTGGTGAGCGATGTCTCCCCGATGCTGGGTTTTGACCCGTGTGCACCCTGTCGTAGCTGTGGAGCTCGAGCGGTTAGTTTTGGGCCGGATACCCGGATTGAGGTTAGAGAGCTCCGGACCCAGATGACAGGATTGTCTGAGTTATATCAGCGGCGGATTGGGCTGCTGGTTTGGGTGACACAGTTGTCGGAGCAGCGGGTAGCCCGATAGTGCTTTCCTCCTTAGACCACCCAGTTGCAGTATCCTCAGTGGCAGCGATTTCAGTGGCGCCGATGGAGCGGGTAGCCCCCTCTGTGCAGACGATTAGTGCCGAGGCACCGAGGCAGGGTGGATAGCTAACAGCTGATGAGCTGTGGGACATCATCGATCAGTTGAGCCAGTTTCAGCAGATGAACCACCCCGATTCATAGGTTTGAGTTTGGAGCCTTTAGAGGCAGAATCGTGGTTGGTGGTGATGGAGAGACTACTTGAGAGCCTCCTTGTGTCAAAGAGTTTATGCAGTTGTTGAACTGCGCGCTCCATGTTTTGAAAGACGAGGCACAAAGGATATGTGTGTCTGGGAGTGGAATGCGCCAGGATATCTTTCAGCTCATTCGGTCCCTCCGTTTTAGATTTTGGATGCCTCGTTGGAGTAGGCGTTGAGTGGGGCGTGGCACTGCAGTTCCTTTGGATAGGGATCTGTCGCTAGAGGCGAGTTCTGGATAGTGTCGCTTGGCGCTAGGTGATGGAGGACAGATCGGCCGACAGAGGCATTCCCGATTTCCTTCCCCAGGATTGGATTTCTGAGACGCTAGAGGTCGGGTGGACCACGATAGCAGTACCAGCATTAGTATCAGCAGCGGCGGTAGCGTGGATCTGTTATCTGCGGAGGACCACATTCATCGCCTCAGTGTTTGTAGAGGCAGAGGTCGTGCTCCCTATGTGATTGGTATAGATATTTTCTGGCAGACTAGACTTTGATGACGAGGCAGACTGAGCGACGACCACTTGCATTGAGCGGATGAGTCTGTGTTGCCTGGTTGGGGGGAGCCACGACAGTGGATCGGATTGTCGCAGGTGTGATTTCATTACAGTAGTCTGAGTTAGAGCATTGTGCATTCCTGCATGGACTAGAGGCAGAGTCGTTACCACGTGCACTAGAGGTACAGGTTCCTGTCGGTGTTGTGCATGTGGAGGAGGCTTGTGGATCATGTCCAGTGCAGTTGAGACCACGAGGTATACCGGCAGACTTATTGGTATTGTGGTAGTTTGGTGTTTTGACCCATTGCTTGAGATTGGTTGGCACAGTACCACATGATGTTTGACTGCGGAGAGAGAGAGGACTATGACCTTCTGCGAGGCAGACAGGAAGAGGCTTGTTTGTAGAGACAATTAGAGCACAGGTTACAGCGACAGTGTGAGAGGTGCCTACGGCGGCACCGAGACTCAAGGATATCCCTGTTGCCCGTGAGATCCCGGGTGTGAGTCCACCTGAGCTGATGATGATGTCGCCGGTTAGGGAGATTGAGATTGCGATTGACGTGGTTCTGGGAACCACGCCAATGTGGAAGGCACCTTGTTGAACGGCACCAGTAAATCTGAGAGAGCTGATATAGCAGTTGCAGGATCTGGTCGATCGAGGGGTCTGTTTGACCCAATGCCACGTCGTTGATACACGACGGTGAGGGTTCTTTTGTGGTTTGAGCACTAGCAGGTCCGGGTTTTACTTAGGACCATTCGATTGAGTTATACTGTAACATCACGACTTTTCGTGTAACGTTTTACCCTCCGGCTAATAAAGTACAAGTTAAAGGGAACCGAGTAAACGGGTTTTCTTAAGTTGATGATCATGAGGTGCGAGTATTTTTCTGTGATAGAGCTCGAAAAACGATGAACGTCGGTGCGACCGGATCCGAATTCCGACTTACGGATTCCCCAGAAAGGGGTTTTTAGGATCGCGGTAGCCATAGTGTGCATCGGAATCCATGCAAAAAATCGTGCACGCTTTTCGAGGAGATAAGTAAATTATCTCTAAGGAATAATTAAATAATAATTAAAGATTAAATACCCGATGTGGATTTCCACAGTACGTACCAAGAAACAGAATTTACTTCTCCCGAAAAAGAAACCCTAGCCGGAGAGAAAAAAAAGAAAGAGGAAAAGAGAAACCCTAACCGGAAGAGAAAGGGAAGAAAGAAGGAGAAAGCAGAGGGACCCGATCATCCCCGGCTGACGTTCCGAAGCTGGGAGCGTGAACGGATCACCCTCTCCGACGAATCGCGGTAAGCGATGCTCTTTTCGGTTTTCGTTACGAGGTTTTTGTCATCATTTTAGGGTTTTCTTCCGTTGTTTTTGGGTTGGCCGCCGCCGCCGCGCGGGGCTGCTGCCCGCGCGGCCGCCGCTTGTGCCGCGCGGGGCTAGTGCCCGAGCCGCTGCGCCGCGCGGGGCTGACGCCCACGCGGCCAACACAGGCGCCGCGCGGGGCTGTCGCCCGCGGGGCCGCGCCGCGGTGCTGCGCAGGGCTGACGCCCGCGCGGCCAACGCCGTGCCGCGCGGGGCTGGCGCCCGTGCGGCTAGCGAAGGTGCCGTGCGGGGCTGACGCCGGCGCGGTTAGCGCAGGCGCCGCGCGGGGCCATCGCCCACGCGGCCGCGCCGCGGTGCCGCTCGGGGCTGACGCTCGCGCGGCCAACGCCGTGCCGCGCGGGACAGGCGCCCACGCGGCCAGGGCTGGTGCCGCGCGGGGCTGGTGCCCGCGCGGGGCTGGCGCCCGCGCGGGCAGCACAGGCGCCGCGCGGGGCTGACGCCCGCGCGGGCAACGCTATGCCGCGCGGGGCTGGCGCCCGCGCGGCCATCGCAGGTGCCGCGCGGAGCTAGCTCCCGCGCGGCCAGCTCAGGCGCCGCGCGCGGCTGGAGCCCGCGCGGGGCAGGTGCCCGCGTGGCCGCCGCTTGCGCCGCGCGGGGCTGGAGCCCGTGCAGGCGCGTCGCTTGCGCCGCGCGGGGCTGGTGCCTGCGCGGCCGTCGCTTGCACCGCGAGGGGCCGTTTCGTCGCCACCATCATCGCCGCCGCCATCGCGGGTCGTTAGTCTTTTGTTTGCGCTTTCGGAGTCGTGTTTTGCTTATGAGTGTCTTATCTTACCTATTATGCCCTGTTGGGGGACTTTCTTTTAGGTTCGGGTGTCGTCCGAAGGTGCGGGTCGATTTGTTGGGTTCCGGTGGACGCAATTTGAGGTGGGTACCCTTTTCAGTATTTTCGGTGTATAGTCGTTCCCGTATTTTTGTGAGATAAAAGTAGATGTTTGGTAAATTATCTAACCCCATTGCATGTGAATCCCGTTTTATATTCTAACTAAGGCGGCTGAGGCCGCAGTACTGTTTCATATGCTCGTATTTGCTTACACGCACACAGGCGGTCTGGCCACCACACAGGGTCTATGTTTCCTGAAAGATGGTAAGATTACCCGTGTACCCCGCAAGGGGAGGCTAGTTGGGGGACCCCTCAAGGCGAGGCGACTGCTACTTGGGCAGTAGAGGGGTTGGAGGCACCAAGAATTGAGCACGGTATTTGGGGTTGGGGCCCAACTTGTTTTAAATCTGGGGTAGGGGCCCAGCATGTTTTCTATCTGGGGTAGGGGCCCAGCGTGTTTTCTATCTGGGGCAGGGGCCCAGCGTGTTTGTGACAGGGATTTAGCGGTTCATGAGGGGGAAGTGAATGCTCTGGTTATTCGGTTTGTCTTTCCAGTTTATTGCATTTACTTGTTTACACCTACATTATCAGTCACTGACTACCCACACTGTGACAGGTCTGAGCAGGGGTGGGAACCGGGACGACGGTGAGGCATCGGTTAGAGGACATTAGCCATTGAGGCTAATTAACTTTACAGTTTTATGGTTATCTCTTTGAGCGTTTGGTTAGCATATCTGTTATTACTTGTGGATGGTTTGATGTGGATGTTGGATTGAGATCTAGTGTAGGAATATCTACTTATATATGTGAATGTTGAGATGTATGAATGCGGCTCGTTTTCAAATACAAACCTGGTTTCTAAAGCGTTTTCAATCCAAGTGTCGTGTGGGCACTGATTTCTAAACCCGTGGATTTATCCTTTCAAGTAATGTTGCCGCTTAAAAGAGATTGCAAAAACGTTTTGTAAAATTGGGTGTCGGGTGGACACCGTCTTTCAAACCTATGGATTTATCCCTTAGAAAAGTATGGTGATCGTGATTGTATGGTTAGGTGTGATCTCTCCTTATAATTGCTCAATGATTGCTTGGCTAAAGTACTTGTCGTGCTCGGAACGCCGTACATATACAAAGGAGGCTCCGCCCGTTTGGGGAGTGAATTTGTGTATGTGGCGGGTCTGGCGCGCACCGGAGGCAAGGTTCTTTTAAAGAAAAAAAAATATATATGCGTTTTCCGCTCTTTTATAACCTCCGGGGCATGACAGATTATATGGTATCAGAGAAAAACGACTTTAACCACGACAGTCAGTGACCAACATCCACAGAGTGTGATACCACAAGTAACTGACCAAATTGATAACCCAGGGTACAGGTGTGTGATGTACGAGCGTGAGCGCGAGAAAAAAAGAGATAGAATCCCAGTGTTCGTAGGTCAAGGTGCTAGACCAATTAAGTCTAGGACTAACTTGGTTTCTTTATATGCACGGGCAATGGCCCGAACCCGGTCTTCAATCGATGGTGCAGAAGTGGATATGACGGCTCCGACAACGGTGGAGAATCGGCTACTTCAACAACAGTTCCACGACGGGGTTGAGCGCATTCCCCTTTTGTTAGGAAAGACGAACCCCACACGGCCCGCCTTCACGAGGATGGTCTACGGAGCGAGACTTTTCAGGTAATACCGACGGTGGGTTTACCCGCTTTCCGAGAAGTGATCGACAGGACCACCGTGGTGGGGCGGGAATTGGCCGTTGCACGCACCCGGCAGAAGGATCATGAGCCCAGCAGGGGGCCAGAAACGACCCCAGCTTTATCCCGGGAATGACTTTCCCAATGGGAGCCGACCACCGAAGTATCCGGAGACGCCGCAAGGAACCAGAAGCACGCCGGCGAGAGGACCAGAGCCGGGGGGGGGGGGGGGGGGGGGGGGGGGGGGGGGGGGACCGGCCATGCCTCATCTGCGGATGAGCACACCGGGTGATCTTTTGTTCCTGGGAGCACGACCATTACTTCCGTTGTGACAAACTGGGGCAGTCCCGTGTTAACTACCCCTAAACCCGAGAACGATTCCATCTACGGCACGACCCGAACGAGAGGTCTTGCGCGACGCCACGACAAAGGGCGCACTGCCCCAGGGGAGTAGTAGCAGGTGGCACCCTACTCTTAGTTTTCTTTTGCGAGTTGGGCTTTGTTAGATAATAGGAGCGTCCCGCTCCTCCACTTTTTGCTTTGTACTCCTACCCATTTTTATTTGGGGAAGACCCCCCCTTCGAAGCATAATGTCGGTCTTGACCTAAGGAGAACCCTTAGAAGCGAATATTTTGTACCTCCCTGCCCGATAAGGTTGAGAAGGCTTAGTTGTCTTTGGGACTTAGTGGTTTCACCGCTAATGGGAATTCGAGGTGGTACTCGGAATGGATTGACTTACTGAGTATCAAGTTCTAATCGATTGTGAGAAACCGAGTATGCCATCGAGCCTATTCTGGACACACAGCCTATCGCCAAGGCACCGCATCGAATGGCATTTGCGGAGCTAAAGGAGCTTAAGGCACAATTAGAAGACCTCTTGGATAAGGGGTTTATCAAACCGAGCTTGTCGTCTTGGTTGCACTCGTACTATTCGTACGGAAAAAGGACGGGAGTCTACGATGATGCATCGACCGTCATCTCCGCATCTCGGGCCAGGAGAATGATGGAGGGTGGGTGCGTGGCATACTTAGCTTCGGTGGATTTGGCGACACGACCCACCTCCCCGCTTTCCGACATAGCAGTCGTAAGGGTTTTTCCGGACGTTTTTCCGACCGAATTTCCGGGGATGCCGCCCGGACGTGAGGTGGATTTCTCTATCGAGTTGATTCCGGGCACGAAACCCATCACGAAGGCGCCATACAGAATGGCCTTCGCCGAATTAAAGGAACTGAAGGCACAACTGGAGGACCTCCTAAACAAGGGTTTCATCAGACCGAGTGTGTTGCCGTGGGGTGCGCCTGTTCTGTTTGTAAGGAAGAAGGATGGGAGCTTGCGTTTATGCATAGATTACGGCAACTACGAGTTCACGGTAATGCCGTTTGGGCTTACTAACGCCCCAGCGGTGTTTATGGACATGATGAACAGGATCTTTAAACCTTTCCTGGACCAAATTGTGGTGGTCTTTATTGACGATATCCTCATCTACTCTCGCACGGATAGAGAGCACGAGGAACACCTACGGGTGATCCTCCAGACCCTTCGGGATAAAAAATTGTGCGCCAAACTCGAAAGGTGTGAGTTTCGGCTTTGCGAGGTAGACTTTCTGGGACATATGGTCCCAGCGTCGGGGATAGCGGTTGACCTGAGGAAGATAGAGTTCGTGACAGACTGGGCTCGGCTAACAACGGTGACAGAAATCCGAAGCTTTCTAGGACTGGCGGGGTACTACAGACGTTTCGTGGAAGGCTTCTCAAAGATAGCCACTCCCCTAAATCGACTAAGCCGGAAAGGGGAGAAATTCGTCCGGACGGCCCAATGCCAGAAGAGCTTCGAGGAACTTAAAGACAGACTCATGCGGGGGCCTGTACTCACATTGCCGAAGCCCGGTGAGGACTACGAGATCTATTGCGATGCGTCTCGAAGCGGTCTTGGAAGCGTATTGATGCAACAAGGGAAGGTCATAGCATACGCATCAAGACAGCTTAAGGATTACGAACAGAACTACCCTACACACGACTTGGAGCTCGCGACAGTCGTGTTTGCTTTAAAGCTCTGGAGACACTATCTTTATGGAGCGCACTGCAATGTGATCTCCGATCACTAGAGCCTTAAGTACTTGTTCACAAAAAAGTGGTTGAATTTACGACAAAGGCGATGGCTGGCACTACTGAGAGACTACGATTTGTCTACCCATTACCTCCCCGGGAAGGCAAATTTGGTGGCCCAAATTGAAGGGGGACGTGACGCGATGTGGGGCACATTGTTTGGTATGCCAACAAGTGAAAGCTGAACGCCAGCAACCGGCAGGGAAACTACAGCCATTGCCCATACCGGAATGGAAATAGGAATGGATTACCATGGACTTCGTAACTGGTTTTCCGCGATCGCAACATGGACATGACGCGATATGGGTCATAGTGGACCGTCTGACGAAATCGGCCCATTTTATACCTATCCACACGACGTGGACCCGAGACCGGCTAGCGCGAACCTACATCGACGAGGAGGTAGGGTTGCATGGAGTACCATCGTCGATAACTTCTGATAGGGACACACGCTTTGTGTCAAACTTCTGGCGGAGCCTGCAGCAGGCATTGGGGACCAAACTGCAGTTCAGCACTGCCTTCCACCCGCAGATGGACGGACAATCGGAACAGGTGATCCAGATTCTCGAAGATATGCTTCGAACTTGCGTGTTAGACCTGGGTGAGGGTTGGTCGCGATACCTACCACTCGTGGAATTCGCCTATAATAACAGCTACCAAGCAAGCATCCAGATGGCACCATACGAAGCCTTGTACGGACGACGTGTCGATCGCCTATTTGCTGGGACGACCAGGGGGAGCGGAAGCTTTTGGGGCCGGACCTAGTAGAGGAAACGGAGGCAAAGGTGAGCCTTATCAGGCAGCGGCTGTTGATCGCCCAGAGCCGGCAGAAGAGCTATGCGGATCAGAGGCGACGTTAATTGGAATTCATGGTGGGGGAACACGTGTTGCTTCGTGTATCACCGTCTAAGGGGACCAAACGGTTCGGCTTACGAGGGAAACTGAGCCCACGGTATGTGGGACCCTTCGAGATCTTGGAGCGCGTGGGCCCGGTGGCATATAGGTTGGCCTTACCGCCAAGCCTCGAGTGGGTACACAATAGGTTGCATGTCTCGATGCTCCGAAAATACCTCCCCGACCCGTCGCACGTCCTCGATGTTTCTGCTGTCCAGTTGTGTGAGGACTTAAGCTTCGAGGAAACACCGCTACGAATTTTGGCGCGTGAAGATAAGAAGCTACGCAACCAGACGATCCCCTACGTGAAGGTGCAAAGGAGTAACCATGAGGAGCTCGAGGCGACGTGGGAACGGGAGATGAAGATGAGAGAGTGTTTTCCCGATTTGTTAGCGAGGGTTGAGGTTAAGTTTCGAGGACGAAACTTCTTTTAAGTGGTGTGTGGTGTAACATCACGACTTTTCGTGTAACGTTTTACCCTCCGGCTAATAAAGTACAAGTTAGAGGGAACCAAGTTAACGGGTTTTCTTAAGTTGATGATCATGAGGTGCGGGTATTTTTCTACGATAGAGCTCGAAAAATGATGAACGGCGGTGCGACCGGATCCGAATTCCGACTTACGGATTCCCCAGAAAGGGGTTTTTAGGATCGCGGTAGCCGTAGTGTGCATCTGAATCCGTGCAAAAGATCGTGCACGCTTTTCGAGGAGATAAGGAATTATCTCTAAGGAATAATTAAATAATAATTAAAGATTAAATACCCGGTGTGGATTTCGACGGTACGTACCAAGAAACAGAATTTACTTCTCCCGAAAAAGAAACCCTAGCCGGAGAGAAAAGAAAGAAAGAGGAAAAGAGAAACCCTAACCGGAAGAGAAAATGAAGAAAGAAGGAGAAAGCGGAGGGACCCGATCATCCCCGACGGACGTTCCGAAGCTGGGAGCGTGAACGGATCGCCCTCTCCGACGAATCGCGGTAAGCGATGCTCTTTTCGGGTTTTTGTCATCGTTTTAGGGTTTTCTTCCGTTGTTTTTGGGTTGGCCGCCGCCGCCGCGCGGGCCTGCTACCCGCTCGGCCGCTGCTTGTGCTGCGCGGCGCTAGTGCCCGCGCGGCCGCGCCGCTGCGCCGCGCGGGGCTGACGCCCGCGCGGCCAGCACAGGTACCGCGCGGGGCTAGTGCCCGCGCAGCCGCGACGCTGAGCCGCGCGGGGCTGACGCCCGCGCGGCCAGCACAGGCGCTGCGCGGGGCTATCGCCCGCACGGCCGTACCGCGCGGCGCTGGCGCCCGCGCGGCCAGCGCACGTGCTGCGCGGGGCTGACGCCCGCGCGGGGGTGGCGCCCGCGCGTCCAGCGCAGGCGCCTTGCGGGGCTGGCGCCCGCGTGGCCAGCACAGGCGCCGCGCGGGGCTATCACCCGCGCGGCCGCGCCGCGGTGCCGTGCGGGGCTGGCGCCCACGCGGCCAGCGCAGGCACCGTGTGGGGCAGGCGCCCGCGCGGCCAGCGCTGGCGCCGCGCGGGGCTGGAGCCCGCGCGGGGCTGGAGCCCGCGCGGGGCTGGTGCCCGCGCGGTCGCCGCTTGTGCCGCGCGGGGCTGGAGCCCGCACGGGCGCGTCGCTTGCGCCTCGCGGGGCTGGAGCCCGCGCGGACGCTTCGCTTGCGCCGCGCGGGGCTGGTGCCCGTGCGGGGCTGGCGCCCGCGCGGCTGCACCGCACGCGGTGCGCGTGCCGCGTGAGGGGCCGTTTCGTCGTCGCCGCCATCGCGGGTCGTTAGTCTTTTGTTTACGCTTTCGGAGTCGTGTTTTGCTTATGAGAGTCTTATCTTACCTATTATGCCCTGTTGGGGGACTTTCTTTTAGGTTCGGGTGTCGTCCAAAGGTGCGGGTCGATTTGCAGGGTTCCGGTGGACGCAATTTGAGGTGGGTACCGTTTTCGGTATTTTCGGTGTATAGTCGTTCCCGTGTTTTTGTGAGATAAAAGTAGATGTTTGGTAAATTATCTAACCCCATTGCATGTGAATCCTGTTTTATATTCTAACTGAGGCGGCTGAGGCCGCAGTACTGTTTCATATGCTCGTATTTGCTTACACGCACACCTGCGGTCTGGCCACCGCACAGGGTGTATGTTTCCGGAAAGATGGTAAGATTACCCGTGTACCCCACAAGGGGAGGCTAGTTGGGGGTCCCCTCAAGGGGAGGCGACTGCTACTTGGGCAGTAGAGGGGTTGGAGGCACCAAGAATTGAGCACGGTATTTGGGGTTGGGGCCCAACTTGTTTTAAATCTGGGGTAGGGGCCCAGCATGTTTTCTATCTGGGGTAGGGGCCCAGAGTGTTTTCTATCTGGGGCAGGGGCCCAGCGTGTTTGTGACAGGGATTTAGCGGTTCATGAGGGGGAAGTGAATGCTCTGGTTATTCGGTTTGTCTTTCCAGTTTATTGCATTTACTTGTTCACATCTACATTATCAGTCACTGACTACCTACACTGTGACAGGTCTGAGCAGGGGTGGGAACCGGGACGACGGTGAGGCATCGGTTAGAGGACATTAGCCATTGAGGCTAATTAACTTTACAGTTTTATGGTTATCTCTTTGAGCGTTTGGTTACCATATCTGTTATTACTTGTGGATGGTTTGATATGGATGTTGGATTGTGATCTAGTGTAGGAATATCTACTTATATATGTGAATGTTGAGATGTATGAATGCGGCTCATTTTCAAATACAAACCTGGTTTCTAAAGCGTTTTCAAACCAAGTGTCGTGTGGGCACTGATTTCTAAACCCGTGGATTTATCCTTTCAAGTAATGTTGCCGCTTAAAAGAGATTGCGAAAACGTTTTGTAAAATTGGGTGTCGGGTGGACACCGTCTTTCAAACCTATGGATTTATCCCTTAGAAAAGTATGGTGATCGTGATTGTATGGTTAGGTGTGATCTCTCCTTATAATTGCTCAAAGATTGCTTGGCTAAAGTACTTGTCGTGCTCGGAACGCCGTACATATACAAAGGAGGCTCCGCCCGTTTGGGGAGTGAATTTGTGTATGTGGCGGGTCTGGCGCGCACCGGAAGCAAGGTTCTTTTAAAGAAAAAAATATATATATATGCGTTTTCCGATCTTTTAGAACCTCCGGGGCGTGACATATACTCCGACAGTTGTTCTTCTATGAGGCATATATCTATTTGGAATCTTACAGCCGAGGATTTTGCCAAGACGGCTTTCAGGACACGGTATGGGCATTATGAGCTCATAGTGAGGCCAAGTGGATTGACTAATGCCCTGCCGCCTTTATGATTTGTGTAATTGTGTGTTCCAGCTGTACTTGGACGGATTGGTAAAAGTGTTCTGTATAGATATTTGGATTTACTCCCAGAGTAACTTGGATTGTGAGGAGCCCGTGTAGATGGTGCTACAATGTCTGTGAGGGAGAAGCTGTATGCCGAGTTGTTGAGGTACGAGTTTTAGCTTCAGGAGCATACCTTATTGGGCCACATTATTCTAGCCATAGGAGCGGCTGTGGGAATCCGGCCAAAATGGATGTTATTCGGGATTGGCCGAGGCCGACACTGATTGTGGAAGCTAAGAGCTTCTTGGATTGGACTGTGCCAGCAGAGCTTGACGAATGGATGATGAGACTGATACCAGCGCCAATTTAGTATTGCCAGTGATGGGAGATGGAATTGCGAGTTATAGTGATGCCTTCCATAGTGGCTGTGGAGTTACCGTTGGATTATTGATGAGCACCTGGTATCACCCCGACGAAGCCACTGTAGTGGCAGATACCTTGAGCGGGAGAGTTGTCTGAGGTTGAGTTTGATGATTCCACAGCTGGCGCTGTGTGGAATTGTTGAGGCGAACAGGACTTGAGGTTGTGTCCCTGGGGGTCCATTTTTGAGGGTAAACTGCGGTAGAGCAGTCCACTCGAATGGTCGGGATTCGGGAGTGACCGAGTGAGGACCCCAGCTTGTTAGGGCTCCTTTTTTTTTTGGTTGATCGTGTGAGTGTATTTTGGGTCGCCTTGGTTGAGTTGGCACTAGGGTGTGGTTTTGGTGCGTGTTGCACTAGTTGCTCTTTCTTCCCCCCCCCCCCCCCCCCAGCCGTCTTGTTGGAGTTCCTGATGTTTTTCCACGTCTCAGCTAAGGAGTGCTTTGCTTTTGAATCCCTCGCCCGTGTTTGACTTGCCCCATTTGAGATCTGTGAGTGTTTGGAGTACGAGGGACGCCATTGCGAATTCTGACTCGTGAGATGAGAGGATTGCGCAATTGGGCCATGCCGTACTAGTAGCTATGGTTGTTGAGGAGTAATTACGGGGAGTGAGTGGCGACTTGGGAGCTGGAGACGGTGTTGATGGATACCTACCCTTCTTGTTTAAGACTCCCTTTTTGAGTTGTGTTAGTTTCGTGGACGAAACTTTCTTTTAGTGGGGGAGGATGTGAGGACCCGAATCCCCACGAGAGGATTACTGTTGGACAAGCGGCATTTCTGGATTTGTTCTGTTTGGGCTATAAATAGCCTCCTTTGCTGCGCGTTTGGGCCTTTTCCCGAGCTCCTCTCCCTGTGAGGTCTTTAGCAAAGTTGTTCTACCTTGTGTTCTTCATCTCGTGGTAGATTCCCGAATTTTTTGGAGGCCACGACATCAGCGTTTTCTGCAACACAGCGCACTTCGACGCTCCTTCGTTTTTGGCTTCTACCGTCGCATTTCAGTGCGCGAGGCCCCCTGGACTACCCCGATGGACTTTTGAGCTGATTTTCACGGCAGCGCGTTCACGAGAGGTACGCCTTCTATTTTCGTATGATCACTTCGTCTCAGTTTGGGTTTTTGGCATGGTTCTCAAGGTATCTTTTGACCCCTTGTACCGCTGCGAGGTATTGGACAGCGGTGGAGTATTGTTGAGATTTCTCGGCCTACGGGCATCGTAACGAGATGTATGAGGACTCGATCGACATCTACGCTTCGAGAGGAACGCACCCGTATTTTTATCACGATTTTTGAAGGACTCTTCGAAGGTGATATTTAAGCTTCTTCATGACTGATTTTCGCAGACTTGTGACTGTGAGGGAATTTGGCTTACCGCAATGTTTTGGGCGTATCTTGGCCTACAGGTGTCGAAATGAGGAGTTTAAATACTCGATTTGCATCTACTCGTCGCGAGGATCGTAACTGTGATTTTTCTGGATTTTTCGGAGGACTGCACGCAGGTGAAAATCCCCTTTTCTGTGTTGGCTTGCATAACGACAAATGCTGTTTAGGGTATTGGTTGTGTTGTTGGCTGTGATGTTGGTTTGAGCAGAGGCTTGTGCGACCGAGTACCGAGGGTGCGGTTTCGACAGTTTTCGATTGTGGTGACGGTGCACTTCACTGACTTCGGCTTTGCCTGCGGAAAGCGTTTCAGGTGGGTTGCTTCGTCTCTATAACCGGTGGACGGTTCTCTAATTCTATTTGTTAGAATGCATGCATGTTTAGTGTACCAATATGTCGTTGAGAGGTGAGCTTGGTAAATGGTATTTGTTTGAGGAATTGCAAGATATGATATTCATGTTATGCCTGATGAAACTTGCAAGATTTAGATATCCATGATTATGATCAATGAAAGCTCACCTAAGGGAAGCATTACACTATGTGATTGATAGCATGCATAATTTAATGTACAACCTATAAGATTGAGATGTAAGCATAAGAATGATATAGTTCATGTGGATTGAGGCTTACATGATTTATTGTACAAGTTGGGTACCTTCGAGATATTATATATATTTAATGGTTGTATTCACCTATGCTAGTTGAGAGCATGTTTAGGGAGATGAGGCTTATTTTGATTGATTTTGGTGATCATATCTGTTAATGTTCCCTGCTTATGATTCAGTTTATTTAAAAGCTATTATTGGAACTTGACCTAGCACCCCGTCATATGATGCATGTTGAAACCAGACTAGTAGAGAACCTTCACTTGGGCTATGTTCTTTTATGCCTTAGACATCCCACACTTTGCATCTTTTCCTGGACATAGATTTTTCCTCGCTCGGGTAGTGGGCCGAGTGGTCAGGTTACTGTGGGACATTGTTGCACTCGTGCCTGGGGGCTGAGTGGAGTCTGGTAGCTTAGATTAGACCTGTGCTAGTGTTGTTGGGAGCCGTTTGGGTAGACAGTGGTCCCGGGCCGTCGAGTATCTTCCGGTCAGTGTCGTTGGGAACCGTTAGGGTTGACGGTGGTCCCGGGTCGTTGAGTGTTGTCCGACCAGTTTTGTTAGCCCTGAGTTGTTGGTCGATCCCGGCTGTGAAGTATCTCTAGCCTGTGTGTTTAGCACCATGAGTTGGTTGAGTTCGTTAGTGTCTCGAGATTCGTGATAGCTGTTTAGCTGAGTCGTTGAGAGTACTCCGACCGTCGTGCGAGATGTTTGAGGATCCTGAGTCCTTCCGTTCTGAGAGTGAGCGTGGATTTTGACTATAGCTTGCATGAGCCACCTTGAGCTTGGCAGAGATGCGCGGATACCTTTTTCCTCGGTAGGGTCGCGCCCCTCGAGTGCCCCGTCCGGAGTGGGCCTATTACTTTCGTATCGCAAATTGTCGATGCTGTCCCTCTGGCTCGGCCTTTTTTAGGCAGTCACGGACGCAGTCCTTCTGACTGGGCCAGTTTTGGCAGTCACGGACGCCCTACGTAAGTCCAGTACTCCGTGGATGTACTGGCAGTAGGTAGGCACAGGCTTGACTGGACCCTATGAGGCAGTCAGTTCGATTGGGTCAATTGAGCACCTTGGGTGCGAGTAGTTGCATATCTTTTCATCTGTATCACCCATTGAGCATTTAGATAAAGGCATGGTAGCTGTTGAGTATCTCCAGCTTTTCTTGTTCAGTTTTTACTGCATTGTTATCTTATGCCTCTAGTAGACTTAATGGGCAGACCGTCGGGCTTGGTGGCGGTACCCACTGAGAACTACGTGTAGATATAGTTCTCACACCCATTGGGGGTTCTCCCCCTCATTTTTCTTTCCTCTCTTTGTTTTTCAGAGTCATCTGTGGGAGATGCTGATTCTGCTGTTGCTGTTCGAGGCAAGGGAGTCGTGAGCTAGATCCCTACCTGTCGTTGGAGAGTAGCTGTACCCCCACATTGGTGATTTGTTATACAGTCAGTACATTAGTTTTATTCTTCTTTTGAGAGATTATTGTATTGTGAGGATCTGACTTGTACTGAGAGCCTGTACACTGATGTATTATTTCGGTTTACCTCCCTTTAGAGTTCTGGGTTATTGTATTTGAGGATATTGTATGATTATCACTTATGGGAGATGGATATTGTATCATTATTTTCAGTTGTACAGATGGTTGGTTTTGAGTTTTACAGCAGTTTTATTTTACAGCTCTGGTATCTGTTTAGCTGTAGTAGTTTTTCTTTGCAGGTTGGACGCTTCGCCTATGCGAGGTTTTTGTTACGGAATTTGAGTTGGCGTAGTTTCGTGAAAGTCTCAAGTCTTGAAGATTGAAGGTGAAGAAAGTTGGATCGTTTAACTCAATCTCAAGAAAGAAGAATTCAAAAGGATCAGGTATGTTTAACCTAAGATTTTGTGTGATCCGAATACTTCTTGTAGTGTAGAAACACTTGGAAGAATCTTTCATTGCATAAAAATCAAAAACTGGACTTGGGACATGTTCAGGATCCGGATCAGGTTGTTCGATCCGGATCCCGAAGGTGGTTCGTTCATACACCAGTTCAATCCGGATCGTAGCCTCTCTTGATCCGGATCCCGAACACTGAGTTTACCATCTTCCTTGAACGATCCGGATCAGGCTTCGCAATCCGGATCCCGAACGTTGATGTTTGGTGAACTGTATGAACGATCCGAATCAAGCACTTCGATCCGGATCCCGAACCTTCGTTTTTCTGGAATTACCTGACTCGTTACGACGATCCGGATCACAGTTAATCCGATCCGGATCGCCATCCGTAAAATCTCCAGAAATGTTAGATTTTTTATTCTTATCTCCTTCCTAGGGTTTCTAACCTATAAATAGACCCTATGACTCTTTTTCTAGGGTTAATCCAGTGAGTCGAGATAGCCGTCATTTTTCTTGTATCATCTTATACGGCTCGAGATCCACATATAGAGAAGAAAGGAAATCATTAGAGAATACTCTATGTTTCTTCATCTATATTGATTAGTTTGATTCTAGGTTTTCATACTCACATCTTGAGTTGAATCAAACTAATGAATACTTAGATGGTATTTCCGATCTATCTTTGATCTAAGTATTCGGCGGATCATCACCACCCAAAAACAACGATTTACCCCAAAAATCGGCGCGTGGATTCGCGTGTCCTTGTGGATTCAAGGTTCAACCGCTCTCGTGGATTCGGAGCGAGGCACGTTCGTGGATTCGAAGGGTGCTATTGGGTGAAGACCGTGGATTCGGTCGGACGTCGTGGATTCGACGTTGGACGCCGTGGATTCGGCGTTGGGCGCAGATTGTGGATTCGAGAAGCGTCGCGGAGCGAGCGGAGAAGATCCTCTAGGAGTGTATGGAAAAGGTTGAGTCGTAATTGTGTACGGTAAATCACCTTGTACGTGTTTTAATTCTAGTGGATTTCTGCCGTGTTATCGGTCCCGTGGTTTTTTTACTCCGGTGATGGAGTTTTCCACGTAAAAATCTTGCGTATTATTTTTTATTTCCGCATTGGGTTTTTATCGCAACGATTTTTGAGTGTTTATACGTTTACACCTATTCACCCCCCTCTAGGTGTTTTTTCTCTTATTTAGATCCGTATTACATATAACCCAACAAGTGGTATCAGAGCGGGAATAGGGTTGTAAACAATGGTTGAAGGTGGAAACATCAACCGACCCCCGTTCTTCGATGGAACAAATTATGCGTACTGGAAAGTACGGATGAAAGCCTTTTTAATTTCCATCGACGAACGGGTGTGGCAATCAATTGAATTAGGATGGTCTAATCCAACTGAATTTATTGGTGATGTTCGCACCTTAAAACCTAGGTCGAAATGGACCAAGGAAGAGTTAGATTCATCTTCTTACAATGGCAAGGGAATTAATGCTATCTTTAATGCCTTATCTCAAACTGAATTCTCTCGCGTCTCGGCATGTGAGACTGCGAAAGAAATCTGGGATGTTCTTCAGGTTACACATGAGGGAACTAACCTCGTGAAGATTCAGAAACTGCAAATGCTTACGAGCAAGTTTGACTCTATCTTAATGGCAGAAAATGAATCTTTCACGGACTACTATACACGATTGCAAGACATCGTAAACTCATGTGCTAATCTGGGAGAGAAGATTCCAGAATTTAAGATTGTAAGAAAGATCTTAAGAACTCTACCTGAACGATTTCGCCCAAAGGTTACTGCCATTGAAACTATTAAACACCCGGACGAAATACGTGTAGAAGAATTAGTTGGTTCATTACAAACTTATGAAATGACATTTACTACTAACAATTCTTCTGGAAAGGCATCCACTTCTAAGTCTTCAGGTTATGCGTTGAAAACAACTAAGGAAGAAGACGCGGATACATCCTCCTCAGACGATGACGAGAACCTTTCTATGGAGGAATTTGAGAAGCAGCTCGCTCTTTTGACAAGGAAGTTTCGCCGCAACTTTCGGAGGGGTAATTCAAGCAAATCTCCATCCTTCGGAAAGTCGAACAAAGGCAAGGGTACTTCAAGTTACAAGTCAAGAAAGCAAGAGAACTTCTCAAAGGATAAGAAAAGTTCAGAAGGACAACTTCAATGCTTCAAATGTCGAGGCTACGGCCACATTGCAACAGAGTGTCCTAACAAGTATCCGGCAAAGAAGAAGGCGATGCAGGTCGTCACTTGGGATGACAACTCAACGTCAAATGAGTCGTCTTCGAGTGATGAAGAAAAGAGCTCCGCCGCATTCCACGCGTCCGTATCTTCACCCTTCATGTGCTTTATGGCAAGTACATCCGAGTCGATGTCCAACTCCACTATTGAAAAGAATGCAACGGACAACGAATCGGATGATTCGGAAGGTGAAGATTTTGCTCTAGCCTACCACAGACTTTGAGGGACTCAAAGAAAGTGGCTAAGCAAAACAAGAGTTTGAGAGGGAGAGTGCATGATCTCGAAGAAGAAGCAAAAAGAGCGACTTCTCTCTCAAACGCTCTTGAAGTGGAAAGGGAAAACCTGATAAAGGCAAATGCTTCCCTTCAAGAGTCCAATGAGCAACTTGAGAAGGAACATACAAATCTGGTGGATAACGCGAATCACTTCTCAAAGCTCTACAACGAGGCTCGACAGGATAACCTGGAAATGACAAAGACCATTTTCCAACTCAAGAATGACTTATAGCGATTCTCTTCAGGAAGGAGTAAGTTGGATAGACTTCTTGGTCTTGGTCAATCAAATCGGTTCGGCCTCGGATACACTCAAACTGGAAACAGTCCAAGTTCGAGTGAGACAGTTTTTGTGCCTCAGTCGGTATCTCCTCCTCCGACACCGGAATTCAAGACAACAACGACAACAAACCTACTTCATCCTCTTTGGGATCGTCAAGATCTAAGGTATGTTTTCGTTGTGGTGTTTCAGGGCACATAAGAAGATATTGCAAGACGGGAGTCGAACGCTCATCTCAAGGACCTCTTGCAACAACTACCAAAAAGGCTCCTCCACGAAAATCAAAGCAAAACTTTTCAAATGAAAAGAGACTTGGTAGTTCATCGCGCAAGACGATCTCATCAAGGAACAACAATCGCTATAACAAGACGCCTTCACCTAGGCATATAACTTCACGACCATTACCGACGCACTCCAAAAGGGTTTGAGTGCGCAAAGGTGAAATTTTCCCTTGTCTTGTTTCCAATGTTTCCTTGCATGCATATGATAGTTCGTCTTGGTGTCTGGATAGCGGGTGTTCCCGTCACATGACCGGTGACAAAAATAGTTTTCAAATCTTGAGAAAATCTCCGGAGGACACGTTGTTTTCGGAGACGGTCGATCTTCCAAAATTGTTGGAAAGGGACGGTAGCTATTCCAGATGGCCCAATTTGAAAAACGTCTTATTTGTTGATGGCCTTAAGACTAACCTCATAAGCATAAGTCAACTTTGCGACAATGGTTTTTCAGTTAACTTTTCATCTGTTGAATGCGTTGTAACTGATAAGGACCATGTCTTCTTTTTAAAAGGGGTTAGATCTGAAAACAATTGTTTATGTTGTTCCTAATAAATTTTCTGAAAATTGTAACTTAGCCGCTTTGAATAATGAAACTCTTTGGCATGAAAGGCTAGGTCACTTAAATTTTAAGGAACTTACTAGAATTTCAAGCAAGGACGTGGTCAAGGGGGTTCCAAAGCTTTTATTTAAACAAACATTGTGTGTGGTGGTTGCCAAAAGGGAAAACAGTCTAGGACTGCACACAAGAACTTGAACCACGTTGGTACAAAACGGCCCTTGGAACTTTTGCACATGGACTTAATGGGGCCGACCCGTCAACCATCTTTGGGAGGTAAATGGTACATTTTTTTATTGGTTGATGATTTCTCTCGGTTTTCTTGGGTAGCATTTTTAAAAGAGAAAGCTGATACGTTTGACTCTTTTCATGAGATTTGCCATCGTATTATGATTGAAAGGAATGAAAAGATCATTCGTGTTAGAAGTGATAGAGGTGGAGAATTCATAAATTCAAAATTCATTGATTTTTGCACTTCAAATGCATCAACATGAATTCTCGGCACCCTATACACCTCAGCAGAATGGTGTTGTTGAGCGCAAGAACAGGGTTGTTCAAGAGATGGCGCGTGTGATGCTTCATAGCCGGAATTTAACCGCTACATTTTTGGGCTGAAGCCGTGAACACCGCTGTCTATGTCATTAATAGAGTTTACTTGCGCCCAGGAACTTTAAATACACCATATGAGCTGTGGTTTAGTAGAAAACCCAACATCAAATATTTTCGCGTCTTCGGGAGTCGATGTTACATTTTACGTGACCGTGAAAATCTTGGAAAGTTCGACTCTCGAAGTGATGAAGGGATCTTTTTGGGTTTATTCTACGAATAGCAGAGCATATCGAGTATTTAACATTGAATCTAAGACGATCGTAGAATCTATAAATGTTAAAGTAGATGAAGCTTTTCACCTTGGATCTGGAAAATCTACCCTCGATATCTCTCTAGATGATGATTCTCCTGCTAATGCATCTTCTCATAATAATACTTCCAATATTAATGATGCATCTAATGGTTCTTCAAGCTTATCTGATGTGCAGGAATCATCTCATGTATCTCCGAGTACTCCGTTTCAACAAACGTTACGAATCTCCAAGGATCATCCGGAATCGAATATTATTGGAGATCCACAAGAAGGAGTCAGAACTCGGAGGCAGTTGGTTTGTGGATTCGCTTGCTACGTATCTTTAATCGAACCAAAAGAACATAGATGAAGCTCTTCAGGATGACTACTGGATTAAAGCAATGCAGGAAGAGCTCCATCAATTTGAGCGAAACAAAGTCTGGGAATTAACGAAGCCTCCAAAGCAACACAATGTGATAGGTACCAAATGGATCTTCAAGAACAAGAAAAATGAGGATGGTACTATCATCAGGAACAAAGCACGATTAGTTGCTCAAGGCTACTCTCAAGTAGAAGGTATAGACTTTGATGAAACATTCGCCCCTGTAGCTAGACTCGAGTCCATTCGTATATTATTTGCTATTGCTTGTCATTTTAAAATCAAATTATTTCAAATGGACGTTAAGAGCGCATTTCTAAATGGGTTTTTAAATGAGGAAGTTTATGTGGCTCAACCGAAAGGTTTTGTAGATCATAAACAACCTAACCATGTTTTTCGTTTGAAAAAGGCTCTTTACCGGTCTGAAACCAAGCACCGCGAGCATGGTACGAAAGGTTAACAAAGCATCTTTTGGAGAAGGGCTATACTCGAGGGGGAGCTGATAGGACTCTCTTTGTGAAGCATTATCAAAGCAATTTCATTGTAGCACAAATCTATGTCGATGACATTGTATTTGGCGCAACAAGAGATAATGATGCTTCTAAATTCGCGGAGACCATGGAAAGCGAATTTGAGATGTCCATGATGGCGAATTGACTTATTTCCTTGGATTGCAAATTAAACAAAATGATGAAGGTATTCACTTGAGTCAATCCAAGTATGCAATGGAGTTGGTCAAAAAGTTTGATCTAGAAAATTGTAAAGATTTTCCGACTCCAATGGGAACTAGCCACAAGGGACTTGGAAGTGAATCACATAGTGAGAATGTAGACGAGAAACTGTATCGAAGTATGATTGGAAGTCTACTTTACCTCACGGCTAGTCGCCGGATATATCTTTTGGTGTTGGGATTTGCGCGAGATATCAATCAGCACCAAAGGAGGTTCACCTGAAAGCGGTGAAACGGATCATCCGGTACATCAAGGATCAATTAATTTCGGAATTTGGTATCCTATGGGAACAAGTTTGGATATTGTTGGATACTCAGATGCCGATTGGGCAGGATCAGTGGATGATCGGAAAAGCACGAGTGGTGCATGCTTCTATCTTGGCCATTGCCTTGTTGCATGGCACAGTAAAAAGCAGAACTGCATAGCACTCTCGACTGCCGAAGCGGAATACATTTCAGCTGGAAGTTGCTCAACTCAACTCATTTGGATGAAAAGCGTATTGAGCGACTTCCGCATTTCAGCATCTTCGGTAACAATTCTTTGTGACAACACAAGTGCAATTAACATTTCTAAAAACCCTGTGTTGCACTCTAGAACCAAAACATATGAGCTTAGATATCATTTCTTAGAGAGCTAGTTGAATCAAATACTCTTCAACTTCATATATTTCAACTGAGGATCAATTAGCTGACATTCTAACAAAACCTTTGGATCAAAAACGTTTTGTTCATTTACGAAAAGCAATTGGAATGCTTTCCTTGAAATAAACTTCTTTTTGAAACCTTGCTTAGGATAGGTTTTGATTTGTTTTTGTTTTGTTCATTATCTATGTTTGTACATAGGACATTAATTGAGCATAGATCATAATTGACTTTAAATTGCATCTTTCGCACATTTAGAATTTTATTATGCTTTTGCCATCATAATATTTCACTGTTGCAATGATCATTTTATGTTAATTAAATCATCTTCTAAGTGATCAAAGTCAATTTCTCTCTCTCTATGATCTCTTGTGTATAGTCATTATCTTATTTGACTGCTTAGTCCGAGTATAGAATCGAGATCAATATTTGGTTGAATACTTTATATCTTAAATAATTGATAGCCATTGAGGGGGAGTCATAGAAAAGGTACAATGCTCAAAAGATGTGGAAAGAGTTACATCCCAATGAGGATGTGTGAAAACTACCACCACATGGAGGGAAGAGCTACCACCTCGGTCGTCCGAGTATTGTGGTGCAGCTACCACAGTATACCAAGCATGGTTGTTCAAATTTTTGATTAAGTAAATGCATGTTGAAATACTTGACTCCGTCAAATTTCAAGGTTGGTATAAGGTGGGTTTTTAAAGAAAGATGCTCAAAGAGCCACTCTCTTCGACAGATTGTCTAGATACATTATCTATTATATTTGGGATTTCAAACATCTATTGATCTTTGTATTTCATTTTCTTACTGAATTGATGATTTGATAAAGGCATTACTCATAAGATCAAGTTAGATGTAATTGAAGGTGTTCAACTTTAAGGGATTTAATTTTTGTAAATTTTCGTTTCATTTTTGGATATTATTGATAGATTTGGCATAATCTAATTCTTGTTGTATGAAACGATGATTTTGTTTAAAGTTGATACACATTTGTGCTTACAATCTTTTTCTGGTTTTTTCTTGAATTTCTCTGAAATTTTCTAAAGAAAAAGTTGGAGCCGATCTGGATCGGGCTAGATGATCCGGATCCCGAACGCAGGAATTCTTCTGCGGGTTGACGATCCGGATTGTATCTGCCGATCCGGATCCCGAACGCAGTTTCTCACTGCGGGTAGCCGATCCGGATCGCAGTTATGAACTGATCCGGATCGCGGCTAGGTTTTATAAAGAACAAAAGGGGTTTTGATTTCTTTTACTCCAATCTTTGTTCCAAAGTTTCCAGAGCCTCTTCTCTCTAGATTTCATCCTTCCTGGAAGCTTCAAACTCAAGTTCTTCAACTCCAAGTAAGTTTTATTGATCAAAATCTCGGTTTTTCAACCGTTTTTCTCTCTTCTTCCTCAACGTCATGAATTTCTTGGATCAACTTTGTTTGTGGATGGTTTTTGATCAAATTTCTTTTGAAATAAGAACTCTGGGTAGATTAGTTTGATTATATGCTAGGTATTCTCCTGATTAACGGATTTTAGGCTTCGATTTCTAAAATTTCGGTTTTAGGGTAATATAATAGGGATTTTCAAAAATCATGCAATTGATCTATTTTTAAAAGTCCTTTTGCAAAACTAATTTGATTCGTAGTCTCTCTACATGATTATGATTGTTTGGGTACAATTTTTCAATCTTTGAAAATTAAACAATTTTTTCATGTGTTCTTGAGTTGGTCTTCACAGGATACATCTTTCACTAGTAATCAAAATGGTGATCACTTGGATTGTTTTCCTACTTACGGCTATGGTTCTACGAGAGACACCGTCAAGCCCAAGAGGGCTAAGAAGGCTAAGAAAGCGAAAAAACTAAAGATGATTCCGATACAGAATCTGAAACGGAATCAATTAATTGGGATGAACTGCAAGTGAAGCAACGACTGTTCCGACTGCTTCAAAGGGAAAAGCACCTGCAGAAAAATCGAAGGCTCCGCCCACTGCTGCTGAGAAAGGCAAAGCTCCAATGGAAGAAACTTCTGGAGACAAGGAAAAAAGTATTGCTCGCAAAAGAGGGAGTGCACAAGGAATCTCCATTGAGCAACCAGCTGATAGGCAAGCACCTCCACAAGACTTTGGTCAGCTCGGCTAGAATAAAGGATTTTGAAAACAGAGAATGCATTGGAGAAAGGCATGTTGATGTAAAAGCCTTAAAGCAGCGTTCTCAGACGTTTGGGACTTTGTTTGACCAGAGAGGTTTGCTTCCATTTGCGATTTCCCGGAGACCTCTGGGTATTGTCTTCACTCAGTGAGGATGTTTTATCAGAATGCCTGCTATCTAGTTGATCAGGAAAGCGGGCGTCGGGATTTTCAAACATTAGTCAAGAATGTCAGAATTAAAGTAACGCCTCAGCTAATTGGTGAAGTACTAGGGATGGACGCCCGAGCCGATGGCACTCAATTACCTGAAGAATCAAGCCTTCAACACCTACTCCTGGAGAGTGGTAGTTGATGGAATCTGTGTTCCAAATACTCGGTCGACAGGAAACTCCGTTTTTCTCGAAAGAACTACGACCAGAGTACCGCATCTTAAACCTTATTGTTGTTACAATATTATTCCAAACATGAACACAAAGGTTCTTCGGTGGGAAAGAATGATATTCCTTATCTACTTGGAAACCCCGCAGCAGCAATGGGAGCTAACTTAAACATTCCCTACGTCATCTGGTCAAGGATGGCACGATATGTGGAGCAAGCTCATCCGTCAGAGAGACTACCTTATCCAATGATCATCATGCGCATTCTTCGCAAATTTAAAGCTGACACAAATGCGAGTTCCTATCTGCACAGTCTAGGAACGATCAATGACACAACAATTGTAAAGTCTCTTTCGACGAAGCCAGATGAACCTTTCATACCTCTTCACCGGCAACGAGAACAACGACAACAAGCAACAACCTCTGCACCGGCAGCAGCTCCTCCAGTCCAACCAGCACCACCATCACAACCAGCACCTCCGGCACAACAAGCACCGCAATCAACTTCTGATGATGATGCATCTGTTACCTCAATCTATAAAGAACAGCAAAGGCTCTCCAACGAGCAAGAACGTATATCAAATGAACCTAATTGAGGTAAAGGAAGAAATAAAGAAGGTAAATAAGAATCAATCATCAATGAACAAGCGAATAAAGAAGATATTCCAAATCCTCGGCTGTATCAGTTCAGACGAGTCTGAATAATCCGTATCCTTCCAATTTCTGTTTATTATGCATATGTTTAAATCCTTCTTTTGTGCAGGTTTTTTTTTTTAAGTTTTAATTTGAGTCCTTAGTTCTCCAACTTGAACTGTTAACCATTCTCTCCACTTCTGTAATCTTTGGCTTTGTTTGTGACAAAAAGGGGGAGAGAGTTTAGAACAATGATTTGAACAATGATTGTGAAAATCTTGCTGATGAAGATTTTGTATACATCAAGGTAAGTATCACTTCAACTTCAACTTTGGTTTTCATCTTGTGATTGTTTGCATGTCTCGACTAACTATTCGACTAACTATTTGGGCATGTAATATGACTAACAAGTTGATGTTGGACTAACCTTTTGTGACATTTGGTTTTAATTGCATAGAAGATATGTTGGTTTTTGACTATGATTCTCTTACATATCTGAATTCTCAAATGTCATGATGATCAGATAAACTCTATCTCTGTACTAGGTTTTGTATGCTAAATATTCTTGAGGTATCTAACGATCTCTTTTTGTCAAGAATGATTTCTTTGTGCAGAGAGTACAGATGTCTAAGTCTAGAGTCTGTTTTAGGAGTTTATCTCATGTTTTTAAATTTTTGGATCTGCCATTGTAAATTT
Source organism: Tillandsia leiboldiana (assembly GCA_029204045.2). Taxonomy (NCBI): domain Eukaryota; kingdom Viridiplantae; phylum Streptophyta; class Magnoliopsida; order Poales; family Bromeliaceae; genus Tillandsia; species Tillandsia leiboldiana. The sequence continues at coordinate 38,887 of JAQNDB010000093.1, read as the reverse complement.
TTGTTGTATGGTGATAGCAATAAAAATATCTTTTGAATTTTCTTTAGTGGATCTGTGTTTTGTCACGAAACAGCCAAAGGGGGAGATTGTTACGGAAATTTGAGTTGGCGTAGTTTCGTGAAAGCCTCAAGTCTTGAAGATTGAAGGTGAAGAAAGTTGGATCGTTTACTCAATCTCAAGAAAGAAGAATTCAAAAAGGATCAGGTATGTTTTAACTAAGATTTTGTGTGATCCGAATACTTCTTGTAGTGTAGAAACACTTGGAAGAATCTTTCATTGCATAAAAATCAAAAACTGGACTTGGGACATGTTCAGGATCCGGATCAGGTTGTTCGATCCGGATCCCGAAGGTGGTTCGTTCATACACCAGTTCAATCCGGATCGTAGCCTCTCTTGATCCGGATCCCGAACACTGAGTTTACCATCTTCCTGAACGATCCGGATCAGCTTCGTCAATCCGGATCCCGAACGTTGG
>JAQNDB010000093.1:0-38312 GCA_029204045.2 Tillandsia leiboldiana | reverse complement strand
TGTTGAGGAGTAATTACGGGGAGTGAGTGGCGACTTGGGAGCTGGAGACGGTGTTGATGGATACCTACCATTCTTGTTTAAGACTCCCTTTTTGAGTTGTGTTAGTTTCGTGGACGAACTTTCTTTTAGTGGGGGAGGATGTGAGGACCGATCCCCCGAAGAGGATTACTGTTGGACAAGAGGCATTCTGGATTTGTTCTGTTTGGGCTATAAATAGCCTCCTTTGCGCGCGTTTGGGCCCTTTTCCCGGGCTCCTCTCCCTGTGAGGTCTTTAGCAAAGTGTTCTACCTGTTGTCTCATCTCGTGGTAGATCCGAATTTTTGGGAGGCCACAGAATCAGACGTTTTCTGCAACACAGCGCACTTCGACGCTCCGTCGTTTTGGCTTCTACCGTCGCATTTCAGTGCGCGAGGCCCCGGGCTCCCCGATGGGACTTTTGAGTGATTTCACGGCAGGCGTTACACGAGAGGTACGCCTTCTATTTTCGTATGATCACTCGTCTCAGTTTGGGTTTTTGGCATGGTCTCAAGGTATCTTTTGGACCACTGTACCGCTGGAAGGTATTGGAACAGCGGCGAGTATTGGTTGAGATTTCTCGGCCTACGGGCATCGTAACGAGATGTATGAGACGATCGACATCTACGCTTCGAGAGGAACGCACCCGGATTTTTATCACGATTTTTGAAGGGACTCTTCGAAGGTGATATTAAGCTTCTTCATACTGATTTTCGCAGACTTGTGACTGTGACGGGAATTGGCCTTACGCAATGTTTTGGGCGTATCTTGGCCTACAGGTGTCGAAAATGAGGAGTTTAAATACTCGATTTGCATCTACTCGTCGCGAGGATCGTAACTGTGATTTTTCTGGATTTTTCGGAGGACTGCACGCAGGTGAAAATCCCCTTTTCTGTGTTGGCTTGCATAACGACAAATGCTGTTTAGGGTATTGGTTGTGTTGTTGGCTGCGATGATGTTGGTTTAGCAGAGGCTTGTGCGACCGAGTACGAGGTGCGGTTTTTCGACCGTTTTCGATTGTGGTGACGGTGCACTTCACTGACTCGGCTTTGCCTGCGGAAGCGTTTCCGGTGGGTTGCTTCGTCTCTCTAACAGGTGGACGGTTCTCTAATTCTATTTGTTAGAATGCATGCATGTTTTAGTGTACCAATATGTCGTTGAGAGGTGAGCTTGGTAAATGGTATTTGTTTGAGGAATTGCAAGATATGATATGTCATTGTTATGCCGATGAAATTTGCAAGATTTAGATATCCATGATTATGAATCAATGAAAGCTCACCTAAGGGAACGCATTACACATGTGATTGCATAGCATGCATAATTTAATGTAAACTATAAGATTGAGATGTAAGCATAAGAAAGATGATATAGTTCATGTGATTGAGGCTTACATGATTTATTGTACAAGTTGGGTACCTTCGGAATATTATATATATTAAGGTCTGGATTCACCGATGTAGTTGAGAGCATGTTAGGGAGATGAGGCTTATTTTGATTGATTTTGGTGATCATATCTGTTAATGTTCCCTGCTTATGATTCAGTTTATTTAAAAGCTATTATTGGAACTTGACCTAGCACCCCGTCATATGATGCATGTTGAAACCAGACTAGTAGAGAACCTTCACTTGGGCTATGGTCTTTTATGCCTTAGACATCCCACACTTTGCATCTTTTCCTGGACATAGATTTTTCCTCGCTCGGGTAGTGGGCCGAGTGGTCAGGTTACTGTGGGACATTGTTGCCTCGTGCCTGGGGCTGAGTGGAGTCTGGTAGCTTAGATTAGGACCTGTGCTAGTGTTGTTGGGAGCCGTTTGGGTAGACAGTGGTCCCGGGCCGTCGAGTATCTTCCGGTCAGTGTCGTTGGGAACCGTTAGGGTTGACGGTGGTCCCGGGTCGTTGAGTGTTGTCCGACCAGTTTTGTTAGCCCTGAGTTGTTGGTCGATCCCGGCTGTGAAGTATCTCTAGCCTGTGTGTTTAGCACCATGAGTTGGTTGAGTTCGTTAGTGTCTCGAGATTCGTGATAGCTGTTTAGCTGAGTCGTTGAGAGTACTCCGACCGTCGTGCGAGATGTTTGAGGATCCTGAGTCCTTCCGTTCTGAGAGTGAGCGTGGATTTTGACTATAGCTTGCATGAGCCACCTTGAGCTTGGCAGAGATGCGCGGATACCTTTTTCCTCGGTAGGGTCGCGCCCCTCGAGTGCCCCGTCCGGAGTGGGCCTATTACTTTCGTATCGCAAATTGTCGATGCTGTCCCTCTGGCTCGGCTTTTTTAGGCAGTCACGGACGCAGTCCTTCTGACTGGGCCAGTTTGGCAGTCACGGACGCCCTACGTAAGTCCAGTACTCCGTGGATGTACTGGCAGTAGGTAGGCACAGGCTTGACTGGACCCTATGAGGCAGTCAGTTCGATTGGGTCAATTGAGCACCTTGGGTGCGAGTAGTTGCATATCTTTTCATCTGTATCACCCATTGAGCATTTAGATAAAGGCATGGTAGCTGTTGAGTATCTCCAGCTTTTCTTGTTCAGTTTTTACTGCATTGTTATCTTATGCCTCTAGTAGACTTAATGGGCAGACCGTCGGGCTTGGTGGCGGTACCCACTGAGAACTACGTGTAGATATAGTTCTCACACCCATTGGGGGTTCTCCCCCTCATTTTTCTTTCCTCTCTTGTGTTTTCAGAGTCATCTGTGGGAGATGCTGATTCTGCTGTTGCTGTTCGAGGCAAGGGAGTCGTGAGCTAGATCCCTACCTGTCGTTGGAGAGTAGCTGTACCCCCACATTGGTGATTTGTTATACAGTCAGTACATTAGTTTTATTCTTCTTTTGAGAGATTATTGTATTGTGAGGATCTGACTTGTACTGAGAGCCTGTACACTGATGTATTATTCGGTTTACCCTCCCTTTAGAGTTCTGGGTTATTGTATTTGAGGATATTGTATGATTATCACTTATGGGAGATGGATATTGTATCATTATTTTCAGTTGTACAGATGGTTGGTTTTGAGTTTTACAGCAGTTTTATTTTACAGCTCTGGTATCTGTTTAGCTGTAGTAGTTTTTCTTTGCAGGGTTGGACGCTTCGCCTATGCGAGGTTTTTGTTACGGAATTTGAGTTGGCGTAGTTTCGTGAAAGTCTCAAGTCTTGAAGATTGAAGGTGAAGAAAGTTGGATCGTTTAACTCAATCTCAAGAAAGAAGAATCAAAAGGATCAGGTATGTTTAACCTAAGATTTGTGTGATTCCGAATACTTCTTGTAGTGTAGAAACACTTGGAAGAATCTTTCATTGCATAAAAATCAAAAACTGGACTTGGGACATGTTCAGGATCCGGATCAGGTTGTTCGATCCGGATCCCGAAGGTGGTTCGTTCATACACCAGTTCAATCCGGATCGTAGCCTCTCTTGATCCGGATCCCGAACACTGAGTTTACCATCTTCCTTGAACGATCCGGATCAGGCTTCGCAATCCGGATCCCGAACGTTGATGTTTGGTGAACTGTATGAACGATCCGAATCAAGCACTTCGATCCGGATCCCGAACCTTCGTTTTTCTGGAATTACCTGACTCGTTACGACGATCCGATCACAGTTAATCCGATCCGATCGCCATCCGTAAAATCTCCAGAAATGGTTAGATTTTTATTCTTATCTCCTTCCTAGGGTTTCTAACCTATAAATAGACCCTATGACTCTTTTCTAGGGTTAATCCAGTGAGTCGAGATAGCCGTCTTTTTCTTGTATCATCTTATACGGCTCGAGATCCACATATAGAGAAGAAAGGAAATCATTAGAGAATACTCTATGTTTCTTCATCTATATTGATTAGTTTGATTCTAGGTTTTCATACTCACATCTTGAGTGAATCAAACTAATGAATACTTAGATGGTATTTCCGATCTATCTTTGATCTAAGTATTCGGCGGATCATCACCACCCAAAAACAACGATTTACCCCAAAAATCGGCGCGTGGATTCGCGTGTCCTTGTGGATTCAAGGTTCAACCGCTCTCGTGGATTCGGAGCGAGGCACGTTCGTGGATTCGAAGGGTGCTATTGGGTGAAGACCGTGGATTCGGTCGGACGTCGTGGATTCGACGTTGGACGCCGTGGATTCGGCGTTGGGCGCAGATTGTGGATTCGAGAAGCGTCGCGGAGCGAGCGGAGAAGATCCTCTAGGAGTGTATGGAAAAGGTTGAGTCGTAATTGTGTACGGTAAATCACCTTGTACGTGTTTTAATTCTAGTGGATTTCTGCCGTTGTTATCGGTCCCGTGGTTTTTTACTCCGGTGATGGAGTTTTCCACGTAAAAATCTTGCGTATTATTTTTTATTTCCGCATTGGGTTTTTATCGCAACGATTTTTGAGTGTTTATACGTTTACACCTATTCACCCCCCTCTAGGTGTTTTTTCTCTTATTTAGATCCGTATTACATATAACCCAACAAGTGGTATCAGAGCGGGAATAGGGTTGTAAACAATGGTTGAAGGTGGAAACATCAACCGACCCCCCGTTCTTCGATGGAACAAATTATGCGTACTGGAAAGTACGGATGAAAGCCTTTTTAATTTCCATCGACGAACGGGTGTGGCAATCAATTGAATTAGGATGGTCTAATCCAACTGAATTATTGGTGATGTTCGCACCTTAAAACCTAGGTCGAAATGGACCAAGGAAGAGTTAGATTCATCTTCTTACAATGGCAAGGGAATTAATGCTATCTTTAATGCCTTATCTCAAACTGAATTCTCTCGCGTCTCGGCATGTGAGACTGCGAAAGAAATCTGGGATGTTCTTCAGGTTTACACATGAGGGAACTAACCTCGTGAAGATTCAGAAACTGCAAATGCTTACGAGCAAGTTTGACTCTATCTTAATGGCAGAAAATGAATCTTTCACGGACTACTATACACGATTGCAAGACATCGTAAACTCATGTGCTAATCTGGGAGAGAAGATTCCAGAATTTAAGATTGTAAGAAAGATCTTAAGAACTCTACTGAACGATTTCGCCCAAAGGTTACTGCCATTGAACTATTAAACACCCGGACGAAATACGTGTAGAAGAATTAGTTGGTTCATTACAAACTTATGAAATGACATTTACTACTAACAATTCTTCTGGAAAGGCATCCACTTCTAAGTCTTCAGGTTATGCGTTGAAAACAACTAAGGAAGAAGACGCGGATACATCCTCCTCAGACGATGACGAGAACCTTTCTATGGAGGAATTTGAGAAGCAGCTCGCTCTTTTGACAAGGAAGTTTCGCCGCAACTTTCGGAGGGGTTAATTCAAGCAAATCTCCATCCTTCGGAAAGTCGAACAAAGGCAAGGGTACTTCAGTTACAAGTCAAGAAAGCAAGAGAACTTCTCAAAGGATAAGAAAAGTTCAGAAGGACAACTTCAATGCTTCAAATGTCGAGGCTACGGCCACATTGCAACAGAGTGTCCTAACAAGTATCCGGCAAAGAAGAAGGCGATGCAGGTCGTCACTTGGGATGACAACTCAACGTCAAATGAGTCGTCTTCGAGTGATGAAGAAAAGAGCTCCGCCGCATTCCACGCGTCCGTATCTTCACCCTTCATGTGCTTTATGGCAAGTACATCCGAGTCGATGTCCAACTCCACTATTGAAAAGAATGCAACGGACAACGAATCGGATGATTCGGAAGGTGAAGATTTTGCTCTAGCCTACCACAGACTTTTGAGGGACTCAAAGAAAGTGGCTAAGCAAAACAAGAGTTTGAGAGGGAGAGTGCATGATCTCGAAGAAGAAGCAAAAAGAAGCGACTTCTCTCTCAAACGCTCTTGAAGTGGAAAGGGGAAACCTGATAAAGGCAAATGCTTCCCTTCAAGAGTCCAATGAGCAACTTGAGAAGGAACATACAAATCTGGTGGATAACGCGAATCACTTCTCAAAGCTCTACAACGAGGCTCGACAGGATAACCTGGAAATGACAAAGACCATTTTCCAACTCAAGAATGACTTATAGCGATTCTCTTCAGGAAGGAGTAAGTTGGATAGACTTCTTGGTCTTGGTCAATCAAATCGGTTCGGCCTCGGATACACTCAAACTGGAAACAGTCCAAGTTCGAGTGAGACAGTTTTTGTGCCTCAGTCGGTATCTCCTCCTCCGACACCGGAATTCAAGACAAACAACGACAAACAACCTACTTCATCCTCTTTGGGATCGTCAAGATCTAAGGTATGTTTCGTTGTGGTGTTTCAGGGCACATAAGAAGATATTGCAAGACGGGAGTCGAACGCTCATCTCAAGGACCTCTTGCAACAACTACCAAAAAGGCTCCTCCACGAAAATCAAAGCAAAACTTTTCAAATGAAAAGAGACTTGGTAGTTCATCGCGCAAGACGATCTCATCAAGGAACAACAATCGCTATAACAAGACGCCTTCACCTAGGCATATAACTTCACGACCATTACCGACGCACTCCAAAAGGGTTTGAGTGCGCAAAGGTGAAATTTTCCCTTGTCTTGTTTCCAATGTTTCCTTGCATGCATATGATAGTTCGTCTTGGTGTCTGGATAGCGGGTGTTCCCGTCACATGACCGGTGACAAAAATAGTTTTCAAAATCTTGAGAAAATCTCCGGAGGACACGTTGTTTTCGGAGACGGTCGATCTTCCAAAATTGTTGGAAAAGGGACGGTAGCTATTCCAGATGGCCCAATTTTGAAAAACGTCTTATTTGTTGATGGCCTTAAGACTAACCTCATAAGCATAAGTCAACTTTGCGACAATGGTTTTTCAGTTAACTTTTCATCTGTTGAATGCGTTGTAACTGATAAGGACCATGTCTTCTTTTAAAAGGGGTTAGATCTGAAAACAATTGTTATGTTGTTCCTAATAAATTTTCTGAAAATTGTAACTTAGCCGCTTTGAATAATGAAACTCTTTGGCATGAAAGGCTAGGTCACTTAAATTTTAAGGAACTTACTAGAATTTCAAGCAAGGACGTGGTCAAGGGGGTTCCAAAGCTTTTATTTAAACAAAACATTGTGTGTGGTGGTTGCCAAAAGGGAAAACAGTCTAGGACTGCACACAAGAACTTGAACCACGTTGGTACAAAACGGCCCTTGGAACTTTTGCACATGGACTTAATGGGGCCGACCCGTCAACCATCTTTGGGAGGTAAATGGTACATTTTTTTATTGGTTGATGATTTCTCTCGGTTTTCTTGGGTAGCATTTTTAAAAGAGAAAGCTGATACGTTTGACTCTTTTCATGAGATTTGCCATCGTATTATGATTGAAAGGAATGAAAAGATCATTCGTGTTAGAAGTGATAGAGGTGGAGAATTCATAAATTCAAAATTCATTGATTTTTGCACTTCAAATGGCATCAAACATGAATTCTCGGCACCCTATACACCTCAGCAGAATGGTGTTGTTGAGCGCAAGAACAGGGTTGTTCAAGAGATGGCGCGTGTGATGCTTCATAGCCGGAATTTACCGCTACATTTTGGGCTGAAGCCGTGAACACCGCTGTCTATGTCATTAATAGAGTTTACTTGCGCCCAGGAACTTTAAATACACCATATGAGCTGTGGTTTAGTAGAAAACCCAACATCAAATATTTTCGCGTCTTCGGGAGTCGATGTTACATTTTACGTGACCGTGAAAATCTTGGAAAGTTCGACTCTCGAAGTGATGAAGGGATCTTTTTGGGTTATTCTACGAATAGCAGAGCATATCGAGTATTTAACATTGAATCTAAGACGATCGTAGAATCTATAAATGTTAAAGTAGATGAAGCTTTTCACCTTGGATCTGGAAAATCTACCCTCGATATCTCTCTAGATGATGATTCTCCTGCTAATGCATCTTCTCATAATAATACTTCCAATATTAATGATGCATCTAATGGTTCTTCAAGCTTATCTGATGTGCAGGAATCATCTCATGTATCTCCGAGTACTCCGTTTCAACAAACGTTACGAATCTCCAAGGATCATCCGGAATCGAATATTATTGGAGATCCACAAGAAGGAGTCAGAACTCGGAGGCAGTTGGTTTGTGGATTCGCTTGCTACGTATCTTTAATCGAACCAAAGAACATAGATGAAGCTCTTCAGGATGACTACTGGATTAAAGCAATGCAGGAAGAGCTCCATCAATTTGAGCGAAACAAAGTCTGGGAATTAACGAAGCCTCCAAAGCAACACAATGTGATAGGTACCAAATGGATCTTCAAGAACAAGAAAAATGAGGATGGTACTATCATCAGGAACAAAGCACGATTAGTTGCTCAAGGCTACTCTCAAGTAGAAGGTATAGACTTTGATGAAACATTCGCCCCTGTAGCTAGACTCGAGTCCATTCGTATATTATTTGCTATTGCTTGTCATTTTAAAATCAAATTATTTCAAATGGACGTTAAGAGCGCATTTCTAAATGGGTTTTTAAATGAGGAAGTTTATGTGGCTCAACCGAAAGGTTTTGTAGATCATAAACAACCTAACCATGTTTTTCGTTTGAAAAAGGCTCTTTACGGTCTGAAACAAGCACCGCGAGCATGGTACGAAAGGTTAACAAAGCATCTTTTGGAGAAGGGCTATACTCGAGGGGGAGCTGATAGGACTCTCTTTGTGAAGCATTATCAAAGCAATTTCATTGTAGCACAAATCTATGTCGATGACATTGTATTTGGCGCAACAAGAGATAATGATGCTTCTAAATTCGCGGAGACCATGGAAAGCGAATTTGAGATGTCCATGATGGGCGAATTGACTTATTTCCTTGGATTGCAAATTAAACAAAATGATGAAGGTATTCACTTGAGTCAATCCAAGTATGCAATGGAGTTGGTCAAAAAGTTTGATCTAGAAAATTGTAAAGATTTTCCGACTCCAATGGGAACTAGCCACAAGGGACTTGGAAGTGAATCACATAGTGAGAATGTAGACGAGAAACTGTATCGAAGTATGATTGGAAGTCTACTTTACCTCACGGCTAGTCGCCCGGATATATCTTTTGGTGTTGGGATTTGCGCGAGATATCAATCAGCACCAAAGGAGGTTCACCTGAAAGCGGTGAAACGGATCATCCGGTACATCAAAGGATCAATTAATTTCGGAATTTGGTATCCTATGGGAACAAGTTTGGATATTGTTGGATACTCAGATGCCGATTGGGCAGGATCAGTGGATGATCGGAAAAGCACGAGTGGTGCATGCTTCTATCTTGGCCATTGCCTTGTTGCATGGCACAGTAAAAAGCAGAACTGCATAGCACTCTCGACTGCCGAAGCGGAATACATTTCAGCTGGAAGTTGCTCAACTCAACTCATTTGGATGAAAAGCGTATTGAGCGACTTCCGCATTTCAGCATCTTCGGTAACAATTCTTTGTGACAACACAAGTGCAATTAACATTTCTAAAAACCCTGTGTTGCACTCTAGAACAAAACATATTGAGCTTAGATATCATTTTCTTAGAGAGCTAGTTGAATCAAATACTCTTCAACTTTCATATATTTCAACTGAGGATCAATTAGCTGACATTCTAACAAAACCTTTGGATCAAAAACGTTTTGTTCATTTACGAAAAGCAATTGGAATGCTTTCCTTGAAATAAACTTCTTTTTGAAACCTTTGCTTAGGATAGGTTTTGTATTTGTTTTTGTTTTGTTCATTATCTATGTTTGTACATAGGACATTAATTGAGCATAGATCATAATTGACTTTAATTGCATCTTTTCGCACATTTAGAATTTTATTATGCTTTTGCCATCATAATATTTCACTGTTGCAATGATCATTTATGTTAATTAAATCATCTTCTAAGTGATCAAAGTCAATTTCTCTCTCTCTATGATCTCTTGGTATAGTCATTATCTTATTTGACTGCTTAGTCGAGTATGAAATCGAGATCAATATTTGGTTGAATACTTTATATCTTAAATAATTGATAGCCAATTGAGGGGGAGTCATAGAAAAGGTAAAATGCTCAAAAGATGTGGAAAGAGTTACATCCCAATGAGGAGTGTGAAAACTACCACCACATGGAGGGAAGAGCTACCACCTCGGTCGTCCGAGTATTGTGTGCAGCTACCACATGTATACCAAGCATGGTTGTTCAAATTTTTGATTAAGTAAAATGCATGTTGAAATACTTGACTCCGTCAAATTTCAAGGTTGGTATAAGGTGGGTTTTTAAAGAAAGATGCTCAAAGAGCCACTCTCTTCGACAGATTGTCTAGATACATTATCTATTATATTTGGGATTTCAAACATCTATTGATCTTTGTATTTCATTTTCTTTACTGAATTGATGATTTGATAAAGGCATTACTCATAAGATCAAGTTAGATGTAATTGAAGGTGTTCAACTTTAAGGGATTTAATTTTTGTAAATTTTCGTTTCATTTTTGGATATTATTGATAGATTTGGCATAATCTAATTCTTGTTGTATGAAACGATGATTTTTGTTTAAAGTTGATACACATTTGTGCTTACAATCTTTTTCTGGTTTTTCTTGAATTTCTCTGAAATTTTCTAAAGAAAAAGTTGGAGCCGATCTGGATCGGGCTAGATGATCCGGATCCCGAACGCAGGAATTCTTCTGCGGGTTGACGATCCGGATTGTATCTGCCGATCCGGATCCCGAACGCAGTTTCTCACTGCGGGTAGCCGATCCGGATCGCAGTTATGAACTGATCCGGATCGCGGCTAGGTTTTATAAAGAACAAAAGGGGTTTTGATTTCTTTTACTCCAATCTTTTGTTCCAAAGTTTCCAGAGCCTCTCTCTCTAGATTTCATCCTTCCTGGAAGCTTTCAAACTCAAGTTCTTCAACTCCAAGTAAGTTTTATTGATCAAAATCTCGGTTTTTCACCGTTTTTCTCTCTTCTTCCTCAAACGTCATGAATTTCTTGGATCAACTTTGTTTGTGGATGGTTTTTGATCAAATTTCTTTTGAAATAAGAACTCTGGGTAGATTAGTTTTGATTATATGCTAGGTATTCTCCTGATTAACGGATTTTTAGGCTTCGATTTCTAAAATTTCGGTTTTAGGGTATATAATAGGGATTTTCAAAAATCATGCAATTGATCTATTTTTAAAAGTCCTTTTGCAAAACTAATTTGATTCTTAGTCTCTCTACATGATTATGATTGTTTGGGTACAATTTTTCAATCTTTGAAAATTAACAATTTTTTCATGTGTTCTTGAGTTGGTCTTCACAGGATACATCTTTCACTAGTAATCAAAATGGTGATCACTTGGATTGTTTTCCTACTTACGGCTATGGTTCATACGAGAGACACCGTCAAGCCCAAGAGGGCTAAGAAGGCTAAGAAAGCGAAAAAAGCTAAAGATGATTCCGATACAGAATCTGAAACGGAATCAATTAATTGGGATGAACTGCAAGTTGAAGCAACGACTGTTCCGACTGCTTCAAAGGGAAAAGCACCTGCAGAAAAATCGAAGGCTCCGCCCACTGCTGCTGAGAAAGGCAAAGCTCCAATGGAAGAAACTTCTGGGAAGACAAGGAGAAAAAGTATTGCTCGCAAAAGAGGGAGTGCACAAGGAATCTCCATTGAGCAACCAGCTGATAGGCAAGCACCTCCACAAGACTTTGTCAGCTCGGCTAGAATAAAGGATTTTGAAAACAGAGAATGCATTGGAGAAAGGCATGTTGATGTAAAAGCCTTAAAGCAGCGTTCTCAGACGTTTGGGACTTTGTTTGACCAGAGAGGTCTTGCTTCCATTTGCGATTTCCCGGAGACCTCTGGGTATTGTCTTCACTCAGTGAGGATGTTTTATCAGAATGCCTGCTATCTAGTTGATCAGGAAAGCGGGCGTCGGGATTTTCAAACATTAGTCAAGAATGTCAGAATTAAAGTAACGCCTCAGCTAATTGGTGAAGTACTAGGGATGGACGCCCGAGCCGATGGCACTCATTACCTGAAGAATCAAGCCTTCAACACCTACTCCTGGAGAGTGGTAGTTGATGGAATCTGTGTTCCAAATACTCGGTCGACAGGAAACTCCGTTTTCTCGAAAGAACTACGACCAGAGTACCGCATCTTAAACCTTATTGTTTGTTACAATATTATTCCAAACATGAACACAAAGGTTCTTCGGTGGGAAAGAATGATATTCCTTTATCTACTTGGAAACCCCGCAGCAGCAATGGGAGCTAACTTAAACATTCCCTACGTCATCTGGTCAAGGATGGCACGATATGTGGAGCAAGCTCATCCGTCAGAGAGACTACCTTATCCAATGATCATCATGCGCATTCTTCGCAAATTTAAAGCTGACACAAATGCGAGTTCCTATCTGCACAGTCTAGGAACGATCAATGACACAACAATTGTAAAGTCTCTTTCGACGAAGCCAGATGAACCTTTCATACCTCTTCACCGGCAACGAGAACAACGACAACAAGCAACAACCTCTGCACCGGCAGCAGCTCCTCCAGTCCAACCAGCACCACCATCACAACCAGCACCTCCGGCACAACAAGCACCGCAATCAACTTCTGATGATGATGCATCTGTTACCTCAATCTATAAAGAACAGCAAAGGCTCTCCAACGAGCAAGAACGTATATCAAATGAACTAATTGAGGTAAAGGAAGAAATAAAGAAGGTAAATAAGAATCAATCATCAATGAACAAGCGAATAAAGAAGATATTCCAAATCCTCGGCTGTATCAGTTCAGACGAGTCTGAATAATCCGTATCCTTCCAATTTCTGTTTATTATGCATATGTTTAAATCCTTCTTTTGTGCAGGTTTTTTTTTTTAAGTTTTAATTTGAGTCCTTAGTTCTCCAACTTGAACTGTTAACCATTCTCTCCACTTCTGTAATCTTTGGCTTTGTTTGTGACAAAAAGGGGGAGAGAGTTTAGAACAATGATTTGAACAATGATTGTGAAAATCTTGCTGATGAAGATTTTGTATACATCAAGGTAAGTATCACTTCAACTTCAACTTTGGTTTTCATCTTGTGATTGTTTGCATGTCTCGACTAACTATTCGACTAACTATTTGGGCATGTAATATGACTAACAAGTTGATGTTGGACTAACCTTTTGTGACATTTGGTTTTTAATTGCATAGAAGATATGTTGGTTTTTGACTATGATTCTCTTACATATCTGAATTCTCAAATGTCATGATGATCAGATAAACTCTATCTCTGTACTAGGTTTTGTATGCTAAATATTCTTGAGGTATCTAACGATCTCTTTTTGTCAAGAATGATTTCTTTGTGCAGAGAGTACAGATGTCTAAGTCTAGAGTCTGTTTTAGGAGTTTATCTCATGTTTTTAAATTTTTGGATCTCCATTGTAAATTTTTGTTGTATGGTGATAGCAATAAAAATATCTTTTTGAATTTTCTTTAGTGGATCTGTGTTTTGTCACGAAACAGCCAAAGGGGGAGATTGTTACGGAATTTGAGTTGGCGTAGTTTCGTGAAAGCCTCAAGTCTTGAAGATTGAAGGTGAAGAAAGTTGGATCGTTTAACTCAATCTCAAGAAAGAAGAATTCAAAAGGATCAGGTATGTTTAACCTAAGATTTTGTGTGATCCGAATACTTCTTGTAGTGTAGAAACACTTGGAAGAATCTTTCATTGCATAAAAATCAAAAACTGGACTTGGGACATGTTCAGGATCCGGATCAGGTTGTTCGATCCGGATCCCGAAGGTGGTTCGTTCATACACCAGTTCAATCCGGATCGTAGCCTCTCTTGATCCGGATCCCGAACACTGAGTTTACCATCTTCCTTGAACGATCCGGATCAGGCTTCGCAATCCGGATCCCGAACGTTGATGTTTGGTGAACTGTATGAACGATCCGGATCAAGCACTTCGATCCGGATCCCGAACCTTCGTTTTTCTGGAATTACCTGACTCGTTACGACTATCCGGATCACAGTTAATCCGATCCGGATCGCCGTCCGTAAAATCTCCAGAAATGTTAGGTTTTTTATTCTTATCTCCTTCCTAGGGTTTCTAACCTATAAATAGACCCTATGACTCTTTTTCTAGGGTTAATCCAGTGAGTCGAGATAGCCGTCATTTTTCTTGTATCATCTTATACGGCTCGAGATCCACATATAGAGAAGAAAGGAAATCATTAGAGAATACTCTATGTTTCTTCATCTATATTGATTAGTTTGATTCTAGGTTTTCATACTCACATCTTGAGTTGAATCAAACTAATGAATACTTAGATGGTATTTCCGATCTATCTTTGATCTAAGTATTCGGCGGATCATCACCACCCAAAAACAACGATTTACCCCAAAAATCGGCGCGTGGATTCGCGTGTCCTTGTGGATTCAAGGTTCAACCGCTCTCGTGGATTCGGAGCGAGGCACGTTCGTGGATTCGAAGGGTGCTATTGGGTGAAGACCGTGGATTCGGTCGGACGTCGTGGATTCGACGTTGGACGCCGTGGATTCGGCGTTGGGCGCAGATCGTGGATTCGAGAAGCGTCGCGGAGCGAGCGGAGAAGATCCTCTAGGAGCGTATGGAAAAGGTTGAGTCGTAATTGTGTACGGTAAATCACCTTGTACGTGTTTTAATTCTAGTGGATTTCTGCCGTGTTATCGGTCCCGTGGTTTTTTACTCCGGTGATGGAGTTTTCCACGTAAAAATCTTGCGTATTATTTTTTATTTCCGCATTGGGTTTTTATCGCAACGATTTTTGAGTGTTTATACGTTTACACCTATTCACCCCCCTCTAGGTGTTTTTTCCCTTATTTAGATCCGTATTACATATATCCCAACAGTTTTCGTATAGGCAGCGGATCTGTTGGCGAGCCCGGGTCACAGTTTCGACCCCGGGGCGTGACAAGCCGAGTCACTGAGCCCGCAAATGAGCGGAACGCGCGCTGTGGCGCGTGCGTTGACCAACCAATCCACCTGCGCCACATGGCCTTCCGCCGCGTTCGCTGGTCCCGGTGCACGCCAAGTGGGCCGTGGACCGGCCCACTCGAGAAATCGGCCCGTTAGGCCCGTTTCGCCCGAAAAGCCGATTTTCGACGTTTTCGCGCGCTGAGTCCATTTTCGGCATCCGTTTGACGCACAACGGGCTCGATACACCAATAATAGGTGTTTTTCTTACCACCGATCACCCAGTCAGGTCGTACGGAAAAATCGTGACACCACACACACGGCCCAAGATCACCAGGCGATGTGAGACTCGTCTCGCTAGCCTTGCCATTCAAACCCTACCATAGTCTGTCACTATGTCATTCAGACCCTAACTCAGCCGAAACTCATCACATACTTCCAACTGGTGTTTGGCTCTGATACCAAATGTAACAACCTAGCCCACTAGCATTAATAACTCATTGGGTCCAAACCACCGGCTCAAAATGCTTAAGGCTAGTTATTATTACTAGTGTTCATGGTTTCTTATATACCCAATCAAAACCCCATTCCAATCCGATGTGGGACTATTAGGGTGTTACAAACTTTTGTCACGCCCTGAATCACAACGGAAGATTTTTTTTCGGAATGTCAACTGCCCCGTTGTATGTATAAGACTGCATATACGAAGCAGTCCCACATAGGAACCTGTCTCAACAAAAATAAAACCACAACAGCAATCCTAGGAGTCCACAACTAAAGTTGTGATCCTAGGAGACTACAACTATAGAATGAGAACAGGTATCAGAGTAAAGAAACAACTAAACTATATAACAAGATTATACACAAAACAAGCACAAGTTACAACACACATAAATATATACATCCACATGGCCATACAACTAGCAGGCCGCAGAAGCACAGTGTGCTATATACAAACTCCCAGTTCGGGTCCCGCCAAAGTCTAAAACTAGTGGTAGGAGACGTATCTACCCCGCGGTCTTCTAATCTCGCTCAACTGGAGTCGCTGAAGACTTTAGAATAAGAGCAATAAAAGAGGGACATGAGAACTATATAAACATGTAGAATCTAGTAAAATTTAGTTTGGATTTAATTAAATCTAAATTCTAGGAATTTTGAATTATGGTGCTTATGCCGCGTTTCGACTAATATTGTGAAACGGAGATGGGATCCGATGAAACAATAACATCTCTTAAATGATTTGGCAATAACAAAACTAATGGTGAAGTTAGTTATTCGATTCGGGTACGGCCGTTAGTATGCGGTTAAAGTAACATAAAAGTTAGTTAAAATTCTTATCGATAGAGATTTAAAAGTTAGTTAAAATTTTTATCGATAGAGATTTAAAAGTTAGTTAAGGTTCTTATCGATCGAGATTTAAAAGTTAGTTAAGATTCTTAATTACCAATAAGAATTTAAATGTTAGTTAATTTACTTAAGATTCTTATCAATAGGAGTTTAAATGTTAGTTATGTTAGTTAAGATTCTTATCGATAGGAATTTAACTGTTAGTTAAGTTAATTAAGATTCTTATCGATAAGAATATAAATGTTAGTTAAATTAGTTAAGATTCTTGTAAATAGGAATTTAAATGTTAGTCAAGTTAGTTAAGATTTTTATCAATAGAAATTTAAATGTTAGTTAAGATTCCTATATTCCATATATGGAATTATGTCACGCCCCGAGTTTAAAAACCAGCGTCTAAATTTTTTTTTTTTTTTTTTTTTTGAAATCAGAGTTTAAAACCAGCCAGGGCGCAACAGACCGCCACATATATAGAAGAGTCCCAATCCCACTGGGGATTGAGCCCTTTTCTATATATGCACGGCTCACTTGGCATACAACCAGAGTACTAACTACGTACATCTACTAAGCAAGATTAAATTACAATATCAACAACTTCTCAATTACATTGCATTACATTTGATACAACAAATAATTAAATACTTGATCTTATCGGCTGTCCAGGATCAAGCTCTATCTCGTGATCTCACCAACTCGTCCCGACGTCTCAACACCCGCTCGACCTGAAAAACAGTCACCCGAGGGTGTGAGACACACCGGAGTGTATCCCAGTGGGCACGACGAGCCGAGAAATAGCAGATCGTACCTACTGGTATACAATGCTAGAGGATAGTAATAGATCAGGGGTTAGGGTAAAGCAGATATATAACTGGTGCTGTAAAGAAAGTACAACTCATGAACTAGTAACAAGCATAGGAGGTAATTTTAGCAGAATTTAAAACATGTATCAGGATAATCAACACATCAAGGAGTTAGGACAATCAGCAAGATAACAATGGAACTACAATCGAGGCATCACATAGAATCATATAAAGCAACTTAACAACTCATGCATCAAATAGATGAAAACGCAAAAACCCAATCACAAGCTACCATATTGGCCTTCACAAGACCTCAGGCGAGGCTGCCCTCTTGGCACCACCTGGTTGACATTCCCCAAACTAGGGTCACGGGTTGCCTCAGCTAACCACTTTACCGGTAAAGAACATCGCTACGGGTAGCAAATCCGCTGATATTCGTGAAGTACAACGGTGCGGGCGAATCATATGCAAATGCTCAAGCTCACGGTCCACTGACCGGGTAATCGGCAACAAGCCGGGAAATCCCCACTGGGATGCAAGGGCAAAAACCAACTGAATCTCAACACTCATGCAGGAACACTCAGCAATAAATGTCAACTCATATGCAAGATCAAGGCAAATCTCTCTCAACAGAAGCTCACAGGTAAACTCAACTCAACCACACAAACCAACCAAATGATACAAAACTTAAACACATATTTTTAAGAAAACTGTTTTGAAAAGTCCAAACCTCGAAGAGCATTGCCCTTGTCCTATCAAACAAGAACAGACTCAGGCGACACTACGAAGCTTGGATTTAAGTCCAAACCTCGCAGAGCAGTGCCTTTGTCCTATCAAACAAGAACAGACTCCGGCGACCCTACGAAGCGGGGTAAAACCTCAGTTAAATAAATCTATGTGCTCAGAGAGGTATCATTTGATCAGCAGAACAAACAGGCTCACTAATCAACCATGAAAATGTCCGAGTAAGAGTATAAATACTAGAGGTGCTATGGACAATCATGTAAGGCAAAATAGAACAGATAACAGGCATAGATCAGGCAGATAGCAGATATAATATATCAAAGAAAGGCAGGCTCAAAGAGATTAGATTAAGCTATCAACAACAGGGGTCCAACCAGTATCGCACCCCAGAGGGCCGAACTGATAAAACCCGGACCGAAGATAACCCACCTGTCAATGCGCAGGCAATTAATCTGTAATCCTCTAAATGCTCAACTCCAGGTGCAAAATGAATCAACCTGGATCAAAAATCACCAATCAGGGATCAATTCAGTCCCGCTAACTCTAACCTAAACCCAGATCAATTTGAAACCCTCTTAGTTATTTTAATTGTCACCCGGATACCGTTAAATCGACGATTTTGCCGATTCTCGGACTATTATCCGATTTCCGCTCAACGAAAGCCGATGGATTCCCAACGAAAAGCTTAGGAATCATTTAAACATTTTACTAACCAGTACTCATTGTCTATTTTGCATTAAAACCCTTAAAGTTTTCAGAATTTACATTTTAGTGCCATTTGAGCACTGTTTTCGCTCGTTCTTTCAACTGGAAAATAATTTTGATGAACCGTCACTTCCAGCAGGTGGCATTTTTCATGCTGAACACCGTGCTCACTAATTTGCAGCAGCACGGAACCCGAGGCAAACTTCGGGCCATAAAAACCCTCTCTAACATAGCCCAAATGAATTTTTGTTTCTCCGGGACTTCAAACACTGTTTCTAACGCGAGCATCGCGTTCAGTGACCCCAAATTAGCCTAGGGCACACTATCGCGGCTTCGCAAACAGCCCGGAACCATGTTTTATTTAAACATTTCACTAAAAGGTTGATTCAACTACATCTTTTAATTTAAACTTCAAACCAGCAAACTTTGTATATGAAAAGGTCTTTAAATATTGCAA
The DNA here is from genome assembly GCA_029204045.2 of Tillandsia leiboldiana. NCBI lineage: Eukaryota > Viridiplantae > Streptophyta > Magnoliopsida > Poales > Bromeliaceae > Tillandsia > Tillandsia leiboldiana. Next base: position 19,419 of record JAQNDB010000093.1, on the reverse strand, counting down.
GGATCACAGGGCTCACCCTAGTTGCAGCCCAGATCTGCTGGTTCAACCAGAACCAAAGCCATGCACTCAAACAAGTTCATAAAGCACCAAACTTTAATCCACACAAAATCACTTTGATCTGAAGTGAGCACTAAGCTCAGGGGATAAGTTTGAGCATCTTTTATATTCATAACTTTGTCCAATTCCCATTATTTCTTCATTCATGCATTTATACAAACACTTGGTGGGCAACATTTACATACAACCACACAAACACCAATCCCAGGTTGATCTCTGCAAACACTGAACCAAATGCTATAAGACTTGGAGGGAAATGATCTATATAACTCTCTCTACCTTCTCTGCAAGCCTGGGCCAAGTTTGCATGGATGGAATGGTCGGGGCAACGAAGAAGATGAAGTGTGCTTGTTTTGAAAATCGTGACCATCCAACCAAAACATCTGGGACCCAACCACTTGGCCATTTGGACGCTAAAACACACAACAAACTCACCTGGACCCGTGTCCGGCGACAGGGCACGGCGGCGGCGCGGCTGGAGAAAGCTCGGTTTCGAGCTCCTCCACCTCTAATGGCGGAATTTTACAGAGGCAACCTGGAGCTCTATAACTTAGAGGGAAGGCTCCCTGGGTCACCACGAAGCTTCCCAACCATCTCCCCCCCGGCCGGAAGTGGCCGGAGCTCCGGCGGCCGCAAAGTTATCAATTTCGGGTTCATCCATGGCCGCATCATTTTGATGCTGCATGGGTGCCATGCAAATGCATGGGAGCACTCCTCTCATTCCCAGTAAGGCTTCTGGGTAGGTGGCCGGCGTCGGAAAAGCTCGCCGGCGCCGGAGTTGCATTCTCGGCCAAAGTGCAAAAATTTCAAAACTAGGGCTTCATTTTTCTTTCTCAATACTCCACCAACTTCAACCAAACTTTGCAGATTTAATCATCCTATCCTACAGTCCTGGAACACCAATTTTGGTGCGTTTATATTCAGTGGTTGCCGAGTTCTTTAGGGGCGGAGCTAGGTTAGGTTTCCGGCGACCCATTGTGGCCGCCGGCTAACCATGCTGCATGGGACCTCGGGGCTTTGCAGGGAGGAATCTAAGGACCTAAGAAGTCCACTGCTAATGGTCCGGGGTGCTAGAAACCGTTGGTTAAGGACCCTCACCTTAGCCGAGCTCGGGGAAGAAGGAGGAAGCCGGATTCTTGGTTCCCTCACTACGCGCGGCCAAGGCTTGCTCCAGCAGGGTCCTCCAAGCACCAGGAACTCCTCAGAAACCTCCCAATCCAACTTTGAAGAGATCCCGTCCAACTTCACACCTCGTCGGAGAAAGGAAGAAGAGGAAAGTGGCTGCGGCGGCACTCGGCGGCGGCTGGGGTCGGGTACACCAGGGCTCGGTTGCGGCCTCTCTATGAAGCTCTCAGAAGAAGGTTGGCTAAATCTAAAAGCTCTGGTTGATCTCTCCTTCACGCACTTAAGGGAAACTCCAATATAGGCTTCTAACCTTTAACTCCGGCGACCCGAACGGCCGGAGGTTACGGCAACCGAGGGGACGCGTCGGTTACAGCCTAAAGATGCTGGTGGAACTTCAGTTACTGAAGAGGAAGAGGCAGGGTACTCGGGATTACTCCAACACGTGTATAAATGCACATTTGCACAAAACCCCCTACACAAAGATCCTAAAACTCTAAGGTCCCTCTGTAGGTGACAAATGCACCCAGCACCCCAACTTATAAGCCTCATAATTTTTGGTACATAAAATATTAGGGTTTCTTCAAAAATACCCACTTTTTCAACGTATTTCACGCTTTTCGAGGCACTCGAGTCGCCAAAACTGAAAATGGACTTCGCCACGACGTCCGGCTCGTCGAGACCTTCAAAATAGGCTAATCATTTGTTTGATTTGGTGCTCGTATGAAATCTCGGGCCATCTTGTTCTGTATGTCGCAAACCGACGCACGCACTTCGATGCACACGGGTCGCCAAACGCGAAATCCGTCAGTGCCATTGCGCTCAGAACGTCGAACGTCGAAATTAGCTAGGATCCATTACTCATACTCCTATGTTAAAATTCTAGATAGTGGTTCGACCATTCATGATAACAAGGGGTTAAAAATTCAAAGGTTACTATTCACTTAAGTCGCGGGCCCACTTTTTGATTTCTGATTTCTGGAAGATCTGACCGTCGGATCGAAAACATATGAATATGAAACTTCTATGTTTCGACGAGACGATCGCGATGGTGATCTCGGATTTTCCAGATCAGACCCCGATCAAAAGTCGATATTTCTGGGCCCACTATTGGCCCACTAACACTCCACTTTTGCCAAAATGACAAATTTTAAACATTAAAGGCAAACAGAGACTTTCAAATTCTAGAGTTCTACATCACCCACAACTTTTAAAAAGTTTCGTCCCCGAAACTTAACAAAACATACTTTAAAAATTTTCTAAACACCCAAAATATCAGTTTTCTAAGTATTATTCTAGTTAATAATTTATCTTAGTACGGTCGACCCACAACTTCTGTTTTGACCTATCAGACTTAGAACACTACCCAGCGCTCTCTCGTAACATGAGTCATCCTAGGGTTCGTTACTAGCCAAACCTAGACATTGCGTTTCCTATTTCTCTGATACCATCTTATCTGTCACGCCCCGAGTTTAAAAACCAGCGTCTAAATTTTTTTTTTTTTTTTTTTTTTTTGAAATCAGAGTTTAAAACCAGCCAGGGCGCAACAGACCGCCACATATATAGAAGAGTCCCAATCCCACTGGGGATTGAGGCCTTTTCTATATATGCACGGCTCACTTGGCATACAACCAGAGTACTAACTACGTACATCTACTAAGCAAGATTAAATTACAATATCAACAACTTCTCAATTACATTGCATTACATTTGATACAACAAATAATTAAATACTTGATCTTATCGGCTGTCCAGGGTCAAGCTCTATCTCGTGATCTCACCAACTCGTCCCGACGTCTCAACACCCGCTCGACCTGAAAAACAGTCACCCGAGGGTGTGAGACACACCGGAGTGTATCCCAGTGGGCACGACGAGCCGAGAAATAGCAGATCGTACCTACTGGTATACAATGCTAGAGGATAGTAATAGATCAGGGGTTAGGGTAAAGCAGATATATAACTGGTGCTGTAAAGAAAGTACAACTCATGAACTAGGAACAAGCATAGGAGGTAATTTTAGCAGAATTTAAAACATGTATCAGGATAATCAACACATCAAGGAGTTAGGACAATCAGCAAGATAACAATGGAACTACAATCAGAGGCATCACATAGAATCATATAAAGCAACTTAACAACTCATGCATCAAATAGATGAAAACGCAAAGACCCAATCACAAGCTACCATATTGGCCTTCACAAGACCTCAGGCGAGGCTGCCCTCTTGGCACCACCTGGTTGACATTCCCCAAACTAGGGTCACGGGTTGCCTCAGCTAACCACTTTACCGGTAAAGAACATCGCTACGGGTAGCAAATCCGCTGATATTCGTGAAGTACAACGGTGCGGGCGAATCATATGCAAATGCTCAAGCTCACGGTCCACTGACCGGGTAATCGGCAACAAGCCGGGAAATCCCCACTGGGATGCAAGGGCAAAAACCAACTGAATCTCAACACTCATGCAGGAACACTCAGCAATAAATGTCAACTCATATGCAAGATCAAGGCAAATCTCTCTCAACAGAAGCTCACAGGTAAACTCAACTCAACCACACAAACCAACCAAATGATACAAAACTTAAACACATATTTTTAAGAAAACTGTTTTGAAAAGTCCAAACCTCGAAGAGCATTGCCCTTGTCCTATCAAACAAGAACAGACTCAGGCGACACTACGAAGCTTGGATTTAAGTCCAAACCTCGCAGAGCAGTGCCTTTGTCCTATCAAACAAGAACAGACTCCGGCGACCCTACGAAGCGGGGTAAAACCTCAGTTAAATAAATCTATGTGCTCAGAGAGGTATCATTTGATCAGCAGAACAAACAGGCTCACTAATCAACCATGAAAATGTCCGAGTAAGAGTATAAATACTAGAGGTGCTATGGACAATCATGTAAGGCAAAATAGAACAGATAACAGGCATAGATCAGGCAGATAGCAGATATAATATATCAAAGAAAGGCAGGCTCAAAGAGATTAGATTAAGCTATCAACAACAGGGGTCCAACCAGTATCGCACCCCAGAGGGCCGAACTGATAAAACCCGGACCGAAGATAACCCACCTGTCAATGCGCAGGCAATTAATCTGTAATCCTCTAAATGCTCAACTCCAGGTGCAAAATGAATCAACCTGGATCAAAAATCACCAATCAGGGATCAATTCAGTCCCGCTAACTCTAACCTAAACCCAGATCAATTTGAAACCCTCTTAGTTATTTTAATTGTCACCCGGATACCGTTAAATCGACGATTTTGCCGATTCTCGGACTATTATCCGATTTCCGCTCAACGAAAGCCGATGGATTCCCAACGAAAAGCTTAGGAATCATTTAAACATTTTACTAACCAGTACTCATTGTCTATTTTGCATTAAAACCCTTAAAGTTTTCATAATTTACATTTTAGTGCCATTTGAGCACTGTTTTCGCTCGTTCTTTCAACTGGAAAATAATTTGATGAACCGTCACTTCCAGCAGGTGACATTTTTCATGCTGAACACCGTGCTCACTAATTTGCAGCAGCACGGAACCCGAGGCAAACTTCGGGCCATAAAAACCCTCTCTAACATAGCCCAAATGAATTTTTGTTTCTCCGGGACTTCAAACACTGTTTCTAACGCGAGCATCGCGTTCAGTGACCCCAAATTAGCCTAGGGCACACTATCGCGGCTTCGCAAACAGCCCGGAACCATGTTTTATTTAAACATTTCACTAAAAGGTTGATTCAACTACATCTTTTAATTTAAACTTCAAACCAGCAAACTTTGTATATGAAAAGGTCTTTAAATATTGCAAGGATCACAGGGCTCACCCTAGTTGCAGCCCAGATCTGCTGGTTCAACCAGAACCAAAGCCATGCACTCAAACAAGTTCATAAAGCACCAAACTTTAATCCACACAAAATCACTTTGATCTGAAGTGAGCACTAAGCTCAGGGGATAAGTTTGAGCATCTTTTATATTCATAACTTTGTCCAATTCCCATTATTTCTTCATTCATGCATTTATACAAACACTTGGTGGGCAACATTTACATACAACCACACAAACACCAATCCCAGGTTGATCTCTGCAAACACTGAACCAAATGCTATAAGACTTGGAGGGAAATGATCTATATAACTCTCTCTACCTTCTCTGCAAGCCTGGTCCAAGTTTGCATGGATGGAATGGTCGGGGCAACGAAGAAGATGAAGTGTGCTTGTTTTGAAAATCGTGACCATCCAACCAAAACATCTGGGACCCAACCACTTGGCCATTTGGACGCTAAAACACACAACAAACTCACCTGGACCCGTGTCCGGCGACAGGGCACGGCGGCGGCGCGGCTGGAGAAAGCTCGGTTTCGAGCTCCTCCACCTCTAATGGCGGAATTTTACAGAGGCAACCTGGAGCTCTATAACTTAGAGGGAAGGCTCCCTGGGTCACCACGAAGCTTCCCAACCATCTCCCCCCCGGCCGGAAGTGGCCGGAGCTCCGGCGGCCGCAAAGTTATCAATTTCGGGTTCATCCATGGCCGCATCATTTTGATGCTGCATGGGTGCCATGCAAATGCATGGGAGCACTCCTCTCATTCCCAGTAAGGCTTCTGGGTAGGTGGCCGGCGTCGGAAAAGCTCGCCGGCGCCGGAGTTGCATTCTCGGCCAAAGTGCAAAAATTTCAAAACTAGGGCTTCATTTTTCTTTCTCAATACTCCACCAACTTCAACCAACTTTGCAGATTTAATCATCCTATCCTACAGTCCTGGAACACCAATTTTGGTGCGTTTATATTCAGTGGTTGCCGAGTTCTTTAGGGGCGGAGCTAGGTTAGGTTTCCGGCGACCCATTGTGGCCGCCGGCTAACCATGCTGCATGGGACCTCGGGGCTTTGCAGGGAGGAATCTAAGGACCTAAGAAGTCCACTGCTAATGGTCCGGGGTGCTAGAAACCGTTGGTTAAGGACCCTCACCTTAGCCGAGCTCGGGGAAGAAGGAGGAAGCCGGATTCTTGGTTCCCTCACTACGCGCGGCCAAGGCTTGCTCCAGCAGGGTCCTCCAAGCACCAGGAACTCCTCAGAAACCTCCCAATCCAACTTTGAAGAGATCCCGTCCAACTTCACACCTCGTCGGAGAAAGGAAGAAGAGGAAAGTGGCTGCGGCGGCACTCGGCGGCGGCTGGGGTCGAGTACACCAGGGCTCGGTTGCGGCCTCTCTATGAAGCTCTCAGAAGAAGGTTGGCTAAATCTAAAAGCTCTGGTTGATCTCTCCTTCACGCACTTAAGGGAAACTCCAATATAGGCTTCTAACCTTTAACTCCGGCGACCCGAACGGCCGGAGGTTACGGCAACCGAGGGGACGCGTCGGTTACAGCCTAAAGATGCTGGTGGAACTTCAGTTACTGAAGAGGAAGAGGCAGGGTACTCGGGATTACTCCAACACGTGTATAAATGCACATTTGCACAAAACCCCCTACACAAAGATCCTAAAACTCTAAGGTCCCTCTGTAGGTGACAAATGCACCCAGCACCCCAACTTATAAGCCTCATAATTTTGGTACATAAAATATTAGGGTTTCTTCAAAAATACCCACTTTTTCAACGTATTTCACGCTTTTCGAGGCACTCGAGTCGCCGAAACTGAAAATGGACTTCGCCACGACGTCCGGCTCGTCGAGACCTTCAAAATAGGCTAATCATTTGTTTGATTTGGTGCTCGTATGAAATCTCGGGCCATCTTGTTCTGTATGTCGCAAACCGACGCACGCACTTCGATGCACACTGGGTCGCCAAACGCGAAATCCGTCAGTGCCATTGCGCTCAGAACGTCGAAAATTAGCTAGGATCCATTACTCATACTCCTATGTTAAAATTCTAGATAGTGGTTCGACCATTCATGATCACAAGGGGTTAAAAATTCAAAGGTTACTATTCACTTAAGTCGCGGGCCCACTTTTTGATTTCTGATTTCTGGAAGATCCGACCGTCGGATCGAAAATCATATGAATATGAAACTTCTATGTTTCGACGAGACGATCGCTATGGTGATCTCGGATTTTCCAGATCAGACCCCGATCAAAAGTCGATATTTCTGGGCCCACTATTGGCCCACTAACACTCCAATTTTGCCAAAATTGACAAATTTTAAATATTAAAGGCAAACAGAGACTTTAAATTCTAGATTTCTACATCACCCACAACTTTTAAAAAGTTTCGTCCCCGAAACTTAACAAACATACTTTTAAAAATTTTCTAAACACCCAAAATATCAGTTTTCTAAGTATTAATTTATTTTAGTACGGTCGACCCACAACTTCTGTTTTGACCTATCAGACTTAGAAACATTACCCAGCGCTCTCACGTAACCGAGTCATCCTAGGGTTCGTTCCTAGCCAAACCTAGACATTGCGTTTCCTATTGCTCTGATACCATCTAATCTGTCACGCCCCGAGTTCAAAAACCAGCGTCTAAATTTTTTTTTTTTTTTTTTTTTTTTTTTTTTTGAAATCAGAGTTTAAAACCAGCCAGGGCGCAACAGACCGCCACATATATAGAAGGAGTCCCAATCCCGGCTGGGGATTGAGCCTTTTCTATATATGCACGGCTCTCTGTAGCATACAACAGAGTACTAACTACGTACTTCTACTAATGATTAAATTACAATATCCATAACTTCTCAATTACATTGCATTACATTTGATACACAAATAAATACTTGATCTTATCGGCTGGTCCAGGGTCAAGCTCTATCTCGTGATCTCACCAACTCGTCCCGACATCTCAACACCCGCTCGACCTGAAAAACAGTCACCCGAGGGTGTGAGACACACCGGAGTGTATCCCAGTGGGCACGACGAGCCGAGAAATAGCAGATCGTACCTACTGGTATACAATGCTAGAGGATAGTAATAGATCAGGGGTTAGGGTAAAGCAGATATATAACTGGTGCTGTAAAGAAAGCAAAACTCATAATCTGGGTACAAGCATAGGAGATAATTTTAGCAGAATTTAAAACATGTATCAGGATAATCAACACATCAAGGAGTTAGGACAATCAGCAAGATAACAATGGAACTATAATCAGAGGCATCACATAGAATCATAAAAGAAGTAGATAACTAGAAGCCAGATCAAAGAATCAAGAATCAACACATGCATCAAATAGATGAAAACGCAAAGACCCAATCACAAGCTACCATTTTGGTCTTCGCAAAGACCTCAGGCGAGGCTGCCCTCTTGGCACCACCTGGGTGACATTCCCCAAACTAGGGTCACGGGTTGCCTCAGCTAACCACTTTACCGGTAAAGAACATCGCTACGGGTAGCAAATCCGCTGATATTCGTGAAGTACAACGGTGCGGCGAATCATATGCAAATGCTCAAGCTCACGTCCACTGACCGGGTAATCGGCATAAGCCGGGAAATCCCCACTGGGATGCAAGGGCAAAAACCAACTGAATCTCAACACTCATGCAGGAACACTCAGCAATAAATGTCACTCATATGCAAGATCAAGGCAAATATCTCTCAACAGAAGCTCACAGATAAACTCAACTCAACCACACAAACCAACCAAATGATACAAAGCTTAAACACATATTTTTAAGAAAATTGTTTTGAAAAGTCCAAACCTCGAAGAGCATTGCCCTTGTCCTATCAAACAAGACAGACTCAGGCGACACTACGAAGCTTGGATTTAAGTCCAAACCTCGCAGAGCAGTGCCCTTTGTCCCTATCAAACAAGAACAGACTCCGGCGATCCTACGAAGCTCGGTAAACCTCAGTTAAAAAATCTATGTGCTCAGAGATGTATCATTTGATCAACAGAACAAACAGGCTCACTAATCACCATGAAAATGTGCCCGAGTAAAAGTATAAATGCTAGAGGTGCTATGGACAATCATGTAAGGGAAAATAGAACAGATAACAGGCATAGATCAGGCAGATAGCAGATATAATATATCAAAGAAAGGCAGGCTCAAAGTAATCAAGTTAAACTACCAAAAAACAGGGGTCCAACCAGTATCGCAACCCCAGAGGTCCGAACTGATAAAACCCGGACCGAAGATAACCCACCTGTCAATGCGCAGGCAATTATCTGTAATCCTCTAAATGCTCAACTCCAGGTGCAAACTGAATCAACCTGGATCAAAAATCACCAATCAGGGATCAATTCAGTCCCGCTAACTCTAACCTAAGACCCAGATCAATTTAAAACCTTCTTAGTTATTGCTACTGCACCCAGATACCGTAAAATCGACGATTTTGCCGGTTCTCGACTGTTATCCGATTTCCGCTCAACGAAAGCCGATGGATTCCCAACGAAAAGCTTAGAAATCATTTAACATTTTACTAACCAGTACACATTGTCTATTTTGCATTAAAAACCCTTAAAGTTTTCAGAAATTACATTTTAGTGCCATTTGAGCACTGTTTTCCCGCTCGTTCTTCAACTGGAAAACAATTTGACGAACCGTCACTTCCAGCAGGTGACATTTTTCATGCTGAACACCGTGCTCACTAATTTGCAGCAGCACGGAACCCGAGGCAAACTTCGGGCCATAAAAACCCTCTCTACATAGCCCAAAGTGAATTTTTGTTTCTCCGGGACTTCAAACACTGTTTCTAACGCGAGCATCGTGTTCAGTGACCCCAAATTAGCCTAGGGCACACTATCGCGGCTTCGCAAACAGCCCGGAACCATGTTTATTTAAACATTTCACTAAAAGGTTGATTCAACTACATCTTTTAATTTAAACTTCAAACCAGCAAACTTGTATATGAAAAGGTCTTTAAATATTGCAAGGATCACAGGGCTCACCCTAGTTGCAGCCCAGATCTGCTGGTTCAACCAGAACCAAAGCCCTATGCACTCAAACAAGTTCATAAAGCACCAAACTTTAATCCACACAAAATCACTTTGATCTGAAGTGAGCACTAAGCTCAGGGGATAAGTATTGAGCATCTTTTATATCATAAACTCTGTCCAATTCCCATTTTCTTCATTCATGCATTTTATACAAACACTTGGTGGGCAACATTTACATACAACCACCAAACAACCAATCCAGGTTGATCTCTGCAAACACTGAAACCAAATGCTATAAGACTTGGAGGGAAATGATCTATATAACTTTATCTACCTTCTCTGCAAGCCTGGGCCAAGTTTGCATGGATGGATGGTCGGGGCAACGAAGAAGATGAAGTGTGCTTGTTTTGAAAATCGTGACCATCCAACCAAAACATCTGGGACCCACCACTTGGCCATTTGGACGCTAAAACACACAACAAACTCACCTGGACCCGTGTCCGGCGACAGGGCACGGCGGCGGCGCGGCTGGAGAAAGCTCGGTTTCGAGCTCCTCCACCTCTAATGGCGGAATTTTACAGAGGCACCTGGAGCTCTATAACTTAGAGGGAAGGCTCCCTGGGTCACCACGAAGCTTTCCAACCATCTCCCCCCCGGCCGGAAGTGGCCGGAGCTCCGGCGGCCGCAAAGTTATCAATTTCGGGTTCATCCATGGCCGAATCATTTTGATGCTGCATGGGTGCCATGCAAATGCATGGGAGCACTCCTCTCATTCCCAGTAAGGCTTTCTGGGTAGGTGGCCGGCGTCGGAGAGGCCCGCCGGCGCCGGAGCATCAAGCTCGGCCGAGTGCAACAAAAAAGCCCGAACTAGGGCATAAAACTGCCATTAATTGGTTCAACCATACTCCACCAAATTTGGTGGAGTTGGTCCTCTCCTCCTACAGTCCAAGCACACCAATTTTGGTGCGTTATATTCAGTGGTTGCCGAGTTCTTTAGGGGCGGAGCTAGGTTAGGTTTCCGGCGACCCATTGTGGCCGCAACGTCTAACCATGCTGCATGGGACCTCGGGGCTTTGCAGGGAGGATGCTAAGGACCTAAGGAGTCCACTGCTAATGGTCCGGGGTGCTAGAAACCGTAGGTTAAGGATCCTCACCTTAGCCGAGCTCGGGGAAGAAGGAGGAAGCCGGATTCTTGGTTCCCTCACTACGCGCGGCCAAGGCTTGCTCCAGCGGGTCCTCCAAGCACCAGGAACTCCTCAGACACCTCCCAATCCAACTTTGAAGAGGTCCCGTCCACTTCACACCTCGTCGGAGAAAGGAAGAAAGAGGAAGGTGGCTGCGGCGGCACTCGGCGGCGGCTGGGGTCGGGTACACCAGGGCTCGGTTGCGGCCTCTTAATGAAGCTCTCAGAGGAAGGTTGGCTAATCCCTATGGCTTTGGTTGATCCTCTTTCACGAACTCAAGGGAAACACCCATATAGGCTTCTTACCTTTAACACCGGCGACCCGAACGGCCGGAGGTTACGGCACCGAGGGGACGCGTCGGTTACAGCCTAAAGATGCTGGTGGAACTTCAGGTACCGAAGAGGAAGATGCAGGGTACTCGGGATTACTCCAACCTGTGTATAAATGCACATTTGCACAAAACCCCCTACACAAAGATCCTAAAACTCTAAGGTCCCTCTGTAGGTGACCAAATGCACCCAGCACCCCACTTATAAGCCTCATAATTTCTGGTACATAAAATATTAGGGTTTCTTCAAAATCACACTTTTCAATGTATTTCACGCTTTCGAGGCACCGATTCGCCGAAACTGAAAATGGACTTCGCCACGACGTCCGGCTCGTCGAGACCTTCAAAAATAGGCTAATCATTTGTTTGATTTGGTGCTCGTATGAAATCTCGGGCCATCTTGTTCTGTATGTCCGCAAACCGACGCACTGCACTTCGATGCACACGGGTCGCCAAACGCGAAATCCGTCAGTGCCATTGCGCTCAGAACGTCAAAATTAGCTAGGATCCATTACTCATACTCCTATGTTAAAATTCTAGATAGTGGTTCGACCATTCATGATCACAAGGGGTTAAAAATTCAAAGGTTACTATTCACTTAAGTCGCGGGCCCACTTTTTGATTTCTGATTTCTGGAAGATCCGACCGTCGGATCGAAAAATATATGAATATGAAACTTCTATGTTTCGACGAGACGATCGAATGGTGATCTCGGATTTTCCAGATCAGACCCCGATCAAAAGTCGATATTTCTGGGCCCACTATTGGCCCACTAACACTCCACTTTTGCCAAAATTGACAATTTAAATATTTAAAGGCAAACATAGACTTTTAAATTCTAGATTTCTACAGATCATGTCTTCTTTTTAAAAGGGGTTAGATCTGAAAACAATTGCTATGTTGTTCCTAATAAAATTTCAGAAAAATGTAACCTAGTTTCTTTGGATAATGAAACACTTTGGCATGAAAGGCTAGGTCACATAAATTTTAAGGAACTTGTTAAAATTTCAAACAAGGACGTGGTCAAGGGGGTTCCAAAACTTTTACTTAAACAAAACATTGTGTGTGGAGGTTGTCTTAAGGGAAAACAATCAAGGGCTGCACACAAGAACCTGAACCACGTTGGTACCAAACGGCCCTTGGAATTACTGCACATGGATTTAATGGGGCCGACCCGTCAACCATCTTTGGGAGGTAAATGGTATATTTTCTTATTGGTTGATGATTTCTCTCGGTATCTTGGTAGCATTTTAAAAAGAGAAAGCTGATACGTTTGATTCTTTTCATGAGATTTGCCATCGTATTATGATTGAAAAGAATGAAAAGATCATTCGTGTTAGAAGTGATAGAGGTGGAGAATTCATTAATTCCAAATTCATTGATTTTTGCACTTCCAACGGCATAAACATGAATTCTTAGCACCCTATACACCTCAGCAGAATGGTGTTGTTGAGCGCAAAAACAGGGTTGCTCAAGAGATGGCACTGTGATGCTTCCATAGCCGGAATTTACCGCTTTATTTTTGGGCTGAGGCTGTGAACACCGCTGTCTATGTCATTAATCGAGTGTATTTGCGCCCAGGAACTTTAAATACACAATATGAGCTGTGGTTTAGTAGAAAACCGATATCAAATACTTTCGGATCTTTGGGAGTCGATGTTTTATTTTGCGTGATCGCGAAAATCTGGGTAAGTTCGATTCTCGAAGTGACGAAGGGATCTTTTTGGGTTATTCTACAAATAGCAGAGCATATCGGGTATTTAACATGGAATCTAAAACGATTGTAGAATCTATAAATGTTAAAGTAGATGAAGCTTTTCACTTTGCATCTGAAAAATCTACCCTCGATATCTCTCTTGATGATGATACACCTGCCAATGCATCTTCTCATGATAATACTTCCAATATTAATGATGCATCTAATGGTTCTTCAGTCTATCTGATGTGCAGGAATCGTCTCATATACCTCCGAGTACTCCGTTACCTCAAACGTTACGCATCTCCAAGGATCATCCGGAATCGAATATTATTGGAGACCCACCAAGAAGGATTAGAACTCGGAGGCAGTTGGTTTGTGGATTCGCTTGCTATGTATCTTTAATCGAACCAAAGAATATAGATGAATCTCTTCAGGATGACTACTGGATTGAAGCAATGCAGGAAGAGCTCCATCAATTTGAGCGAAACAAAGTCTGGGAATTAACGAAGCCTCCAAAGCAACATAATGTGATAGGTACCAAATGGATTTTCAAGAACAAGAAAAAATGAGGATGGTACTATCATCAGGAACAGGCACGATTAGTTGCTCAAGGCTACTCTCAAGTAGAAGGTATAGACTTTGATGAAACTTTCGCCTCTGTAGCTAGACTCGAGTCCATTCGTATACTATTTGCTATTGCTTGTCATTTTAAAATCAAATTATTTCAAATGGACGTTAAGAGCGCGTTTCTAAATGGGTTTTTAAATGAGGAAGTTTATGTGGCTCAACCGAAAGGTTTTGTAGACCATAAACAACCCTAACCATGTTTTTCGTTTGAAAAAGGCTCTTTACGGTCTGAAAACAAGCACCGCGAGCATGGTACGAAAGGTTGACAAAGCACTTTTTGGAGAAGGGCTATACTCGAGGGGGAGCTGACAGGACTCTCTTTGTGAAGCTTATCAAAACAATTTCATTGTAGCACAAATATATGTCGATGACATAGTATTTGGCGCAACAAGAGATAATGATGCTTCTAAATTCGCGGAGACCATGGAAAGCGAATTTGAGATGTTCATGATGGGCGAATTGACTTATTTCTTAGATGCAAATTAAACAAATGATGAAGGTATTCACTTGAGTCAATCCAAGTATGCAATGGAGTTGGTCAAAAAGTTTGATCTTAGAAAATTGAAAGATTTTCCGACTCCAATGGGAACTAGCCACAAGGGACTTGGAAGTGAATCACATAGTGAGAATGTAGACGAGAAACTGTATCGAAGTATGATTGGAAGTCTACTTTACCTCACGGCTAGTCGCCCGGATATATCTTTTAGTGTTGGGATTTGCGCGAGATATCAATCAGCACCAAAGGAGGTTCACCTGAAAGCGGTGAAAAGGATCATCCGGTACATCAAAGGATCAATTAATTTCGGAATTTGGTATCCTATGGGAACAAGTCTGGATATTGTTGGATACTCAGATGCCGATTGGGCAGGATCAGTGGATGATCGGAAAAGCACGAGTGGTGCATGCTTCTATCTTGGCCATTGCCTTGTTGCATGGCACAGTAAAAAGCAGAATTGCATAGCACTCTCGACTGCCGAAGCGGAATACATTTCAGCGGGTAGTTGTTCAACTCAACTCATTTGGATGAAAAGCGTGTTGAGCGACTTCCGGATTTCAGCATCTTCGGTAACAATTCTTTGTGACAACACAAGTGCTATAAACATTTCTAAAAACCCTGTGTTGCACTCTAGAACAAAACACATTGAACTTAGATATCATTTTCTTAGAGAGCTAGTTGAATCAAATACTCTTCAACTTTCATATATTTCAACTGAGGATCAATTAGCTGACATTTTAACAAAACCTTTGGATCAAAAACGTTTTATTCATTTGCGAAAAGCAATTGGAATGCTTTCCTTGAAATAAACTTCTTTTTGAAACTTTTGCTTAGGATAGGTTTTGTTTTTGTGTTTTGTTCTTTATCTATGTTTGTACATAGGACATTAATTGAGCATAGTCATAATTGACTTTAATTGCATCTTTTATACATTTAGAAATTTATTATGCTTTTGATATCATAATATTTCATTGTTGCAATGATCATTTATGTCAATTAAATCATCTTTGTTTTGATCAAAGTCAATTTCTCTCTCGATGATCTCTTGGTATAGTTTTTATCTTATTTGACTGTTTAGTCGAGTATGAAATCGAGATCAATATTTGGTTGAATACTTTATATCTTAAATAATTGATAGCCAATTGAGGGGGAGTCAAAGAAAAAGTAAAATGCTCAAAAGATGTGGAAAGAGTTACATCCCAATGAGGAGTGTGAAAACTACCACCACATGGAGGAAAGAGCTACCACCTCGGTCGTCCGAGTACTGTGTGCAGCTACCACATGTATACCAAGCATGGTTTTTCAATTTTTGATTAAATAAAATGCATGTTGAAATACTTGACTCTGTCAAATTTCAAGGTTGGTATAAGGTGGGATTTTTAAAGAAAGATGCTCAAAGAGCCACTCTCTTCAACAATTGTCTAGATATATTATCTACTTATTTGGGATTTCAAACATCTATTGATCTTTGTATTTCATTTTCTTTACTGAATTGATGATTTGATAAAGGCATTACTCATAAGATCAAGTTAGATGTAATTGAAGGTGTTCAACTTTAAGGGATTTAATTTTTGTAAATTTTCGTTTCATTTTTGGATATTATTGATAGATTTGGCATAATCTATTCTTGTTGTATGAAACGATGATTTTTGTTTAAAGTTGATACACAAAAGTGCTTACAATCTTTTTCTGGTTTTTTCTTGAATTTCTCTGAAATTTTCTAAAGAAAAAGTTGGAGCCGATCCGGATTGGACCTGCCGATCCGGATCCCGAACGCAGATATTCTTCTGCGGGCTGACGATCCGGATTGGACCTGCCGATCCGGATCCCGAACGCAGTTTTTCACTGCGGGTAGCCGATCCGGATCGCAATCATGAACTGATCCGGATCGCGGCTAGGGTTTTATAAAGAACAAAAGGGTTTTTGATTTCTTTTACTCCAATCTTTTGTTCCAAAGTTTCCAGAGCTTCTCTCTCTAGATTTCATCCATCTTGGAAGCTTTCAAACTCAAGTTCTTCAACTCCAAGTAAGTTTTATTGATCAAAATCTCGGTTTTTCACCGTTTTTCTTATTCCTCCTCAAAACGTGATGAATTTCTTGTATCAATTTCGTTTGTGGATGGTTTTTGATCAAATTTCTTTTGAAATAAGAACTCTGGGTAGATTAGTTTTGATTATATGCTAGGTATTCTCAAGATAAACGGATTTTTGGTCTTCGATTTCAAAAATTCGGTTTTAGGGCATATAATGGGAATTTTCGAAAATCATGCAATTGATCTATTTTTAATTTCCTTTTGCAAAACTAATTTGATTCCTAGTCTCTCTACACGATAATGATTGTTTGGGTACAATTTTTCTAATTTCTGAAAATTAACAATTTTTTCGTGTTCTTGAGGTGTTGCTCACAGGAATTCTTTATACAAGAAACCAATAGCTATGGTGATCACATGGATCATTTTTCTTCTAGCTGCTATGGTTCATACGAGAGACACTGTCAAGCCCAAGAGGGCTAAGAAGGCTAAGAAAGCGAAGAAAGCTAAAGATGATTCCGATACAGAATCTGAAACGAATCAATTGATTGGGATGAACTGCAAGTTGAAGCAACGACTGTTCCCACTGCTTCAAAGGGAAAAGCGCCTGCGGAAACATCGAAGGCTCCGCCTACTGCTGCTGAAAAGGCAAAGCTCCAATGGAAGAAACCTCTGGGAAGACAAGAAGAAAAGGTGTTGCTCGCAAAAGAGGGAGTGCTCAAGGAATCTCCATTGAGCAACCAGCTGCTAGCCAAGCACTTCCACAAGACTTTATCAGCTCGACTAGGATTAAGGAAAGTGTAGAGGGAAGTGGAATTCAAATTACTGAATCCCTCTCTAGAGCACACTCGGTACCTAGCGAATCCCCATGGGCTGAAGACCAGCATGCTCATCTGTCTCTACAACTCGTCCAGCGACTTCCAAGAGGAACGCTCTAGAAGCTACTGTATTGGCCGCCATTCATCAGGACCAAAGAAGACTTTCTGCTGACCAAGAGAGATTGGCATTAGGTCTCCGACAAATGGCCGCTGACCAAAAACAGATGAAGAGAAATGTTCCAAATTATCGCGAATGTTGAAAGGAATCTTGAACAAGATAGACGATACTAGCTCGGACAGTTCTGATTTGGCTTGATCTTTTATGCTCTAACCCTTATCATTTCTATTGCAGGTTTTTAAGTATTTGGTCTTAGTTTTAGTTCTCAGGATTTTCTTGATTTTAAACTTCTTAACTCTCCTTAAATTTTTGTAATTTTGGCTTAGTTTGTGACAAAAAGGGGGAGAGAGTTTAGAGAGAACTTGAACAATGATGGTACTTGAACAATGATGATGTGAAAAATGTGGTTGTGAGAAACTTGATACTATAGAGGTAAGTATAACCTCAACTTGACCTCAACTTGAAAGGTAAGTAGAACTTCAACTTTTGGTTTTCATTTGTGTTTGAATGCATGCCTCTACTAACTATTCACTAACTATTTGGGCATGTAATATGACTAACAAGTTGATGTTGGACTAACACTTTGTGACATTTGGTTTTTGATTGCATAGAAGATATGTTGGTTTTTGACTATGATTCTCTTACATATCTGAATTCTCAAATGTCATGATGATCAGATAAACTCTATCTCTGTACTTGGTTTTGTATGTTTCAATTCTTGAGGTATCTAACGATTCTTTTTGTCAAGAATGATTTCTTTTGTGCAGAGAGTACAGATGTCTAAGTCTAGAGTCTGTTTTAGGAGTTTATCTCATGTTTTTAAATTTTTGGATCTCCATTGTAAATTTTTGTTGTATGGTGATAGCAACAAAATATCTTTTTGAATTTTCTTTAGTGGATCTGTGTTTTGTCACGAAACCGCCAAAGGGGGAGATTGTTACGGAATTTGAGTTGGGCGTAATTTCGTGAAAGGTTCAAGTCTTGAAGATTGAAGGTGAAGAAGGTTGGATCATTTAACTCAATCTCAAGAAAGAAGAATTCAAAAGGATCAGGTATGTTAACTAAATATTTTTGGTGATCCGAATACTTCTTGTAGTGTAGAAACACTTGGAAGATTTTTCATTGCATAAAAATCAAGAACTGAACATGGACATGTTCAGGATCCGGATCAGATTGTTCAATCCGGATCCCGAAGGTGGTTCGTTCATACACCAGTTCAATCCGGATCGTAGCTTCTCTTGATCCGGATCCCGAACATTGAGTTTACCATTTTCCTTGAACGATCCGGATCAGGCTTCGCAATCCGGATCCCGAACGTTGATGTTTGGTGAACTGTATGAACGATCCGGATCAAGCACTTCGATCCGGATCCCGAACCTTCGTTTTTCTGGAATTGTCTGACTCGTTACGACGATCCGGATCACAGCTAATCCGATCCGGATCGCCGTCCGTAAAATTTCCAGAAATGGTAGGTTTTTGATTCTTATCTCCTTCCTAGGGTTTCTCTAACCTATAAATAGACCCTATGATTCTTTTTCTAGGGTTAATCCAAATAATCTACATAGAGCCGTCATTTCAAATATCATTTTATTACGGCCTAGATCCACATATAGAGAAGAAAGGAAATCATTAGATATTACTCTATGTTTCTTCATCTATATTGATTAGTTTTGATTCTAGGTTTTCATACTCACATCTTGAGTTGAATCAAACTAATGAATACTTAGATGGTATTCCTATCTATCTTTGATCTAAGTATTCGGCGGATCATCACCACCCAAAAACAACGATTTACCCCAAAATCGGCGCGTGGATTCGCGTGTCCTTGTGGATTCAAGGTTCAACCGCTCTCGTGGATTCGGAGCGAGGTACGTTCGTGGATTCGAAGCGTGCTACTGGGTGAAGACCGTGGATTCGGTCGGACGTCGTGGACTCGACGTTGGACGCCGTGGATTCGGCGTTGGGCGCAGATCGTGGATTCGAGAAGCGTCGTGGAGCGAGCGGAGAAGATCTCTAGGAGCGTATGGAAAAGGTTGAGTCGTCAGTGAGTACGGTTATCACCTTGTACGTGTTTAATTCTAGTGGATTTCACCGTGTTATCGGTCCCGTGGTTTTTTTACTCCGGTTGGGAGTTTTTCCCGTAAAAATCTTGCT